>CAXARH010000090.1:0-101739 GCA_963971285.1 Astropecten irregularis | reverse complement strand
AGACGCTTAAGCATTTTGAAACTGCACGTGCTATGCGTCCACGTAGCAAATTAGACTTTTTAGAAACAGCTGTTTATAAAATCCAAAGACGTGAAATAGATTATACTCGTGTCATTACACGAAAATTGAATAAACTGCAGCGAACACGGGATTATTTTCTAAACGCTCCGTAAAACCTCATTTCTAAACACTCCGTAAAACCTCAACCAAACTATTCCCCTAGCCATTACGTGATGCTGTGATTACGTAATTATCTGATTAGTTGATAATCTAAAGTCATTATCTGATTAGGTGATGATGTAAAGCCATTATCTAATTAGTTGATGATGTAAAGCCATTATCTGATTATCTGAAGCTATTATAAACTCCCCCCCCTCTCTCTCCTCCTCCTTTATTTCACTGTGTGGTCTATTAAACCATATCTAAATAAACCACACGTACTGAGATATCTCTACTAGATAATAAGAAAAATAACAGATTAGAAAGCGTTTTCACGAAGAATACTTGTTATTTCTTCTAATAAGGAAGTCTCCCTCCAAGTACCCTCAGCATAATCAAAACTTTCTCCAGTAATCTTCTCGTAGAAGAGCACGTAACGTGCAGCCAATTCCACCACTAAATCACGCGGAGCTTTAGGAAGGACTTCATCGTTATAAGGATCGCAGTTATTCTTAAACCAGATTCTTAGAAATTCTTTATCAATATGCTTAGGATCTTCCCCACGTTGCATTCGCTCCGTATAATCATCCGCCAGCCAATAACGAGACGAATCGGGCGTATGAAGTTCATCACCTATTACATCTTCCCATTCTCATCTCGCCCTAATTCATATTTGGTATCCACTAATATAAGTCCCCTCTCACTTGCTAATTTCTGCCCATACTCAAAAAGATTTCGTACTATTTCAAAACATTCATCTCTATCACGTTCATTCATCAAACCACGCGTTACAATCTCAGCTCCACTAATGGTCTCATCACCACTATCGCTTTTTAGTAGAGGGCGTAATAAGTGGCTCTGGAAAACGAACGTTCTTAACCATTCCTTCAGGAAGTTCATATCCTGCAAACGTCCTATCGCCCTTAGCATAAGCCGTCCAAACCGAAGTAGCACTCACTCCCGTCAAATACCCACGTACTACAAATTCTACGGGGAACATCTTAAGCTTCTTCACCACATGGACATTCGCATGCGGAGAAGCTATGATGTGATGAGGAACAATATCACGTATCTTAGCAAACCAATATCCACTCACCTTTGATAACACCTGTCCTTTAAAGGGAATGGTGGCTAAGACCCTATCAAAAGCAGATTGCCTATCCGTTGTGATCATAATAATATCATTATCACGTTCATACATATCACGGACTTTTCCTACACTTCGCTTACCACAGAAATCAAAATTGGTCCCTTCCAGTAACCGCTCCGCTTCTAAGCCACGTGCGATGACACTACTACTGCTCTTTACTTCTTTAATATGTTCACTCATATTTTTGTGATACTCCCATCAATATCATTTATTATTAAAATTATTTATTTTTTATAAAAAAAAGGGTTATAAATCTAAAAGTTCGTTAAATTTTAGAAAATGCAGCTATTACGACCACTCATTACTATTAGTTTAATAGCTATTCATATCATTGTACGGTGTGCTCTGCAAAATACACCTCGCAGTGTATAACTAAAGGTCCGCGTCTCGTCCATCTCATTTTTTATTTCAAACGTTACCAAATCTTGAACGGGGATGGCTCCTGTTCCCGCACCATCACTATCCGTAAAAGTATACGGCGAATAAGGTGCTGATGAAGCAGGAATTGTGCTTTTAATAATATATCCAGCTGGCGGAGTAAAGGTGATGGTGGTATCTTTATTCACGCCGTTTGTTAAGCCCCGTATTTCATAGATATAATAAGAATCACGTGTATAGGCAACTACTGGGAGATGACCCTGCCAACGTTACAGCAAAATTAGCAGGTGTTACAAGCTCAAAATAAATATCCACTTTATGTAATTTTTTATTCTGAGGATTCGCTATCTCCTGTACTTCAAAGTGATAAGTTAAATATCCTTCTTGTGTAATAGTCAGGACGGGAAGACTGGTAACTGCCGTGCTTCCTATACTATGATCATCAGGATCATCAGGATTTGTCTCGGGTAGCAATTGATATGAATTAGTATCATAGCCTGTAAGACTTATAGTCAAGTCCCCTCCCGTTCCAAAAGGAATAGAGTCGGTTTCTAAGTAAAACTCTCTACTATCATCAGTAGGGATATCAGCAGCCATAAGATTAGTGGTGATAGGGGTACCTGAAGATGGCGTATAAGTAATACTAGCTTCAATGTCTGGAAAATCACGAATAAAATATACAGGTGAATAAGTTCCTATAGAAAATCTAAAATCATTATCAGGGTAAGCTATTTCTTGCAATGTAAAGTCATACGTAAATGCTCCCGAATTTGTAATGGGGATGGTAAGAGGACTGGACTGTACAGTTCCTTCCGTCCCAGTGACTAATTGAAATATATTAGCATCATACCCTTCAATGGTAAGCACCATGTTCCCACCTTCCACATACGTAATAGAAGGCTTTTCTAGTATCAATAACGGCGTTCCAGTAACCAGGGAATCTTTAGTAAATGTTACAGAAGGAGATGCTGCCGTAGGGTAGGGTAAAACTAGTCGTCACAGCAGCATTTTCAATAACTGGAGGACTGGCTACAGAACTTGCTTCGATGGTATAGGTATTACTGTTAGCAGGATATGTTTTTTCACGAATAGAGAACGTAGCCAGTTCAAAATCACTGGTCCCATCAGGGTCTTTAAACTTCTCCATTCCTATAATCAAACGACCCGCTGCATCCTGTGAATATCCTGCCTCCGTAACGTCATACTCAAATAAACTCATCCCATCTATATCTGCTAATGCAGCAATAGTTATACTCCTACTCGGATTCTCTCTATTGGTAAGACCTGTAACAGAATATTTCATTCCAGAAAAAGTAATAGCACCATCTGCTCAGATATATTACTCCCCCCATAATTCACGACCATGCCCGCAACACTAGGAGGAATAGGGAGAACTACCTCAGCGGCAAACATGTCCGCCTGAATAGTATAGGTCATCCTATTATTGGGATAGTCTACTTCATATATGCTAAAGCTAGCAATGTCTACTGCCGTATTAATAGCCCCCGTGCCTATAGGATCAACAAAATTTGCTTCCGCAATACTCAATCTACCTCCTGCATCCACAGAATAGCCATTAGCCTCTGTACTATACGTAAAACCCGATTGATTCAAGCTAGCCACTTCTATCATGCGAGAAGGAGAATTGCGATTAGTCAATCCCATCACCGTATAATTAGACCCAGCTAATACAATATTACCAGCAGACCCATCAATATTACTTCCTCCATACGTAACATTTAAATCCGCCACAGCAGGAGTCATGATAGCTTCCTGTGCTAGAAAATCACCTTTTAATCTATATGTAAACCTCATAGTTGGATCTGCCAACATTCTCCAATATAAGCTCTACTAAAGAAACATCTGAAAGACTCCCCGTACTGGTGTCATCAGGGTCATAAATGATAATATAAGAAAAAAAAGGAATAGTGAAAGTGTCGGGAGAATCGCTAGCGAATTGGTATCCTGACGGCATGGGGAATTTAAGCAATATTAGCCCATTATTACGATTCGTTAACTGAGTAACCTTAAAATCTGTACTGCTTCCGCTACAGCTTGGACTTCTGGAGTGGAGCCTGCCATAGTAACTGTAAAACTAGATGCAGAAATTTCAGGTGTACTTGGGACCATTTCTCTAAAATTTGCATAAACTTCAACCTTTAGCTTTATTTTCATAATAATTCTTCTCCCGTATCATAAAATCAGCTAGCAACCTATCCGTAGAAGCTCCAATCACACGAGAAGCAATCGCATTTGTAATAGGATCTCCTAGATTATTCGTGTCTATCACTTCGAAAAGAGCGATATCATGCCCCGATGGTACAGCCACTGCTGCTGCACCACCCATCACAAACTGTAATGTCTCATCAATGTACTCAAAAGTAGCTGTGGCAGTAGCAGTTTCTAACGTGCTATTTGAAGTAACATACGATCCCGTATTATCAGGATAAGTAAAACTTATACTTTCTGGAACACTTATTTCTGTCTGTGCTGCCATACTCGCTAGGATAGCATATTTCTCTTTATTATTAGGATAGGCTATTTCATAAATAACGTAGTTAGCCACTTCTTCATTTGCTGAAAACGGTACAAGTCCTACACCATCAGGATCTGAAAACCCTTCTTCATCGATAAGCAAATTACCCTCAGCATTTAGACTCTTTCCCGCCTCCGTCACTTCGTATGCAAACCTACTGCTCAAAGCTGAAATTTCAATACTCCGCATGGGATTATCGCGATTAGTCAATCCACTCACCCTATAAGGATAATTACCATAAACAATATTTCCTGAATTTACACTTATTCGACCATTGCTGCCTCCATAATTTATAGTCATCTCAGAACTATTTTTAGGAGGGATAACAACTTGTGCTCCAATATTACCCGTTACAGTATATTCATATGTAATATCAGGATTATTCTCCACTTCTAACTTAAAGACTGCAAGCGTAACAAGTCCTAAACGCACTGTGCCTTCTAAATCACGGTCTTCTATAATAACAGGTGAAGAATCAGAATCACTTGCTAGCCTGTATCCAGAAGGAAGTGTCATCGCAAGAGTAATATCTTTATTTGGACGATTTGTCAAATTATTCACTCTATAAACATTATTTCCAACATATCCTACAGTAGGATCAGACCCTGCAAGTGTAACTTCAAAACTACTAGAAGTGATAAGCGGGGGAGAAGCGAACATTGCACCAACCCTAAAATATTTTTTATTATTAGGAAATGCTTTCTCCACTACCTCAAATGCTTGAAGGTCTTCATATTCCGAATTTCCAGTCGTAGTTACAGTGGGAAGAGTATTTGTTACAGTATTCCCATTGCTATCAGAAGCCACTATATCGAATAAATTTACGTCATTACTCTGTAGGTGTTTCAAATACTACACTGCCACCACCACTAACAAGTGGAATAGCATCTTCAACTTTTTTCAATATAGGACTATTTACATCACCTATTCCTCCCTCCGTTAAAGTCCGTATTATAAATTGTACTAGTATCACTCGGATATCTAAAGCTAATATTAGGGATAGGAATGTCCACTTGTGTGGCAAAACTACCCCTAAGACTATATGAAGCCGTCTCAGTATCATCTATAGTATTTACTAACGTAAAGGTAACGAGAGTAGCCAAAGGAATAGCTGATACTCTCACACTATCACTGTCTGCGTGAATATACGTGGGCGGATCTACTGAATATCCAGCAGGAGGCGTAAAGGTAATGGTGGTATCTTCACTATCACGATTAGTTAAACCCAGCACTTCAAATACATTCGCTTCACCTGTTACAGCTCTTACTTCAGGGCTAGAGCCTGCTAACGTCACCATAAAATTTTCTGCCGTTACTATCAAACTTGGTGTAAAACGTCGCCCGCACTGTAAATGTTTGTAAATTCATAGGATAAGCTTTCTCACGCACTGAAAACATTACTAAAACTTGCTCCCCTACGCTAGTAATATTTTTACTACTAAACATGTTTATCTGCTCCATTCCGTTATCATCCATTGTCACCACTTCAAAACGTGTCTCGTCATAACCCGTAAGAGCTGAAAAATCAATGACTCCATTATCCATATAGGAATTGTACTAGCTAAAATTAGAGAAATAGCCGTTCCAGCAACGTGATTAGGATCTCTATTAGCTTCACCTACCGAATAAGAAGGTTCACTACTACTGCTAGGATATGTGAATGTAATATCAGGCACTGGAGGTTCTGCTTGTGCTGCCATACTCGCTAGGATAGCATATTTCTCTTTATTATTAGGATAGGCTATTTCATAAATAACGTAGTTAGCCACTTCTTCATTTGCTGAAACGGTACAAGTCCTACACCATCAGGATCTGAAAACCCTTCTTCATCGATAAGCAAATTACCCTCAGCATTTAGACTCTTTCCGCCTCCGTCACTTCGTATGCAAACCTACTGCTCAAGCTGAAATTTCAATACTCCGCATGGGATTATTGCGATTAGTCAATCCACTCACCCTATAAGGATAATTATCATAAACAATATTTCCTGAATTTACATTTATTTGACCATTGCTGCCTCCATAATTTATAGTCATCTCAGAACTATTTTTAGGAGGGATAACATCTTGTGCTCCAATATTACCCGTTACAGTATATTCATATGTAATATCAGGATTATTCTCCACTTCTAACTTAAAGACTGCAAGCGTAACAAGTCCTAAACGCACTGTGTCTTCTAAATCACGGTCTTCTATAATAACAGGTGAAGAAGCAGAATCACTTGCTAGCCTGTATCCAGAAGGAAGTGTCATCGCAAGAGTAATATTTTCATTTGAACGATTTGTCAAATCATTCACTCTATAAACATTATTTCCAACATATCCTACAGTAGGATCAGACCCTGCAAGTGTAACTTCAAAACTACTAGAAGTGATAAGCGGGGGAGAAGCGAACGTTGCACCAACCCTAAAATATTTTTTATTATTAGGAAATGCTTTCTCCACTACCTCAAATGCTTGAAGGTCTTCATATCCCTGATTTCCAGTCGTAGTTGCAGTGGGAAGAGTATTTGTTACAGTATTGCCATTATTAGAAGCCACTATATCGAATAAATTTACGTCATACCCTGTGGGTGTTTCAAATACTACACTGCCACCACCACTAACAAGTGGAATAGCATCTTCAACTTTTTTCAATATAGGACTATTTACATCACCTATTCCTCCTCCGTTAAAGTCCGTATTATAAATTGTACTAGTATCACTCGGATATCTAAAGCTAATATTAGGGATAGGAATGTCCACTTGTGTGGCAAAACTACCCCTAAGACTATATGAAGCCGTCTCAGTATCATCTATAGTATTTACTAACGTAAAGGTAACGAGAGTAGCCGAGGGAATAGCTACTACTCCCACACTATCACTGTCTGCGTGAATATACGTGGTATACGGAGTTACTGAGATGGGGTCTGTACTCATCACTTCATATCCAGTAGGAGGCGTAAAGGTAATGGTGGTATCTTCACTATCACGATTAGTTAAACCCAGCACTTCAAATACATTCGCTTCACCTGTTGCAGCTCTTACTTCAGGGCTAGAGCCTGCTAACGTCACCATAAAATTTTCTGCCGTTACTATCAAACTTGGTGTAAACGTTGCCCGCACTGTAAATGTTTGTAAATTCATAGGATAAGCTTTCTCACGCACTGAAAACATTACTAAAACTTGCTCCCCTACGCTAGTAATATTTTTACTACTAAACATGTTTATCTGCTCCATTCCGTTATCATCCATTGTTACCACTTCAAAACGTGTCTCGTCATAACCCGTAAGAACTGAAAAGTCAATGACTCCATTATCCATATAAGGAATTGTACTAGCTAAAATTAGAGAAATAGCCGTTCCAGCAACGTGATCAGGATCTCTATTAGCTTCACCTACCGAATAAGAAGGTTCACTACTACTGCTAGGATATGTGAATGTAATATCAGGCACTGGAGGTTCCACTTGTGCTGCCATACTCGCTAGGATAGCATATTTTTCTTTATTATTAGGATAGGCTATTTCATAAATAACGTAGTTAGCCACTTCTTCATTCGCTGAAGACGGTACAAGTCCTACACCATCAGGATCTGAAAACCCTTCTTCATCGATAAGCAAATTACCCTCAGCATTTAGACTCTTTCCCGCCTCCGTCACTTCGTATGCAAACCTACTACTCAAAGCTGAAATTTCAATACTCCGCATGGGATTATCGCGATTAGTCAATCCACTCACCCTATAAGGATAATTACCATAAACAATATTTCCTGAATTTACACTTATTCGACCATTGCTGCCTCCATAATTTATAGTCATCTCAGAACTATTTTTAGGAGGGATAACAACTTGTGCGGCAAAACTACCCCTAAGACTATATGAAGCCGTCTCAGTATCATCTGCAGTATTTACTAACGTAAAGGTAACGAGAGTAGCCGAGGGAATAGCTGCTACTCCCACACTATCACTGTCTGCGTGAATATACGTGGTATGAGGATCTACTGAAACGGGGTCTGTACTCATCACTTCATATCCAGCAGGAGGCGTAAAGGTAATGGTGGTATTTTCACTATCACGATTCGTTAAACCCAGCACTTCAAATACATTCGCTTCGCCTGTTACAGCCCTTACTTCAGGGCTAGAGCCTTCTAACGTCACCGTAAAATTTTCTGCCGTTACTATCAAACTTGGTGTAAACGTTGCCCGCACTGTAAATGTTTGTAAATTCATAGGATAAGCTTTCTCACGCACTGAAAACATTACTAAAACTTGCTCCCCTGCACTAGCAATATTTTTACTACTAAGCATGTTTATCTGCTCCATTCCGTTATCATCCATTGTCACCACTTCAAAACGTGTCTCGTCATAACCCGTAAGAACTGAAAAGTCAATGACTCCATTATCCATATAAGGAATTGTACTAGCTAAAATTAGAGAAATAGCCGTTCCAGCAACGTGATCAGGATCTCTATTAGCTTCACCTACCGAATAAGAAGGTTCACTACTACTGCTAGGATATGTGAATGTAATATCAGGCACTGGAGGTTCTGCTTGTGCTGCAAAACCACCCCTGAGACTATATGAAGTCGTCTTAGTAGTATCTGCAGTATTTACTAACGTAAAGGTAACGAGAGTAGCCGAGGGAATAGCTGCTACTCCCACACCATCACTGTCTGTGTGAATATACGTGGGCGGATCTACTGAATATCCAGCAGGAGGCGTAAAGGTAATGGTGGTATTTTCACTATCACGATTCGTTAAACCCAGCACTTCAAATACATTCGCTTCGCCTGTTACAGCCCTTACTTCAGGGCTAGAGCCTTCTAACGTCACCGTAAAATTTTCTGGGAAAACACTTCCTGGCGGTACATCATATTTAACTCTTACCAAGTAAGAATAGAACTCCTCCTCTGGCATATTTTCTTTTATAACGCGAAAGGTAACAAGATTGGCTATGCCATCTGCATTTGCTTTGTTAAAAGTTGCGGTTACCGTTGCCGTTGCAATCTGGGGGTTATCTGGAGCCACTGTATATTCAGGCTCTGGTTTTGTTAGGAGTAAAAATTCAAATCCCATTGGAAGTGTGAATTTTAAAGTAAGTTCTTTGGAAGAAACATCGCTAAACGGTACAAGTGTAAAAACTCCCGCACCGAGATTGGTATCAAACTGATAAGATTCGACCGCTAACGAATTACCATCTCCTAAAGTTATCTCCAAGGCATCCATTTCTACTGGAGGAAAAATGGTTCCGGGAGGTAGCTCTGGATTATTACCTGAGTTATTTACAGCGGGAGGGGCTCCAGCACAACCAAAAAAAAGTAGTAAAAATAGCAAGAGAAGCAAATATGCTCCTATAGTTTTAATAAACTTGCTAAAACTCTTCAAGTTATTTAATAAGTTTAAATTTTTAAATATTATTCTCATTTTTTAAATTTCTCCTATTATTAATTAATTCCTAGATTTTTTTATAAATTTCTATATCTATTATAGAAATTTTTCTTTTATAGCTTATTGATATTAATTTAGCAGCGAAATATCCTTTATTCACATTGTCCTTTATTGTATTACTCCTTTTACTACCTTTTTTAATCATTAATATTTCACATTCCTTAGTACCCACCTTACCAAAGCAAAGATAAGGCACCTACTCGTAAAGAAATACTAATAAACTCTTCTTACTACTTTTAATAAAGAATCCTTTATAAATGCTGAAATCACCTATAAATCTTCTTTATGCCCTAATCTCTTATCATATTTTACCATATTTTTAAAAAATTACCACATATTTACTCTAACTCTTCATAAAATCTAAAATTAAACTAAAAAACCCTATTACAACAGGATTCATAACAAGATTCAGGCTAGAATAATATGAATTTTATGCTTAATTTCTTAAAACACGTATACCTACAATGAGTAATATAAAGTATACTATAATGAAGAATACTATAAAGTATACCTGCAATGAGTAATAGAGTATATCTATAATGGAAATTATTATAAAATCTTCTTCTAATGAGAAGAATTTGATACAATATTAAAAAGATTGCCTATTAACAAGGATTAACGCCCCCCTACAGGAGGGGGAGAAGGATTTAATGCCATCCTTGCACGAAAAATTTTGCGTATTCATAAGATAATTTTTCTCACGTAAGGAAAATTCTACAAAATCCACAGTTTGAAGGCAATTTCTGAACGTAAGGGTGTAACTGGGAAGAGTGATCACTTGAAGACCACTCACTAATAACTCAACTATAGACGAATCATACCCCGATAACGAAAATGGAATGCTCGTATTGTTATGAATTTGCTCTATATCTATGGCAGACAAAGGGGGATCCAGCTATCCCTACTTCCTGATATTCTGAAAAAAGCCTACTTCCATCAGATTGGCTACTAGGATCCTCGAAATCTAAACAGTTGAATTATTAAACGTAAACTCTAACGTAGGGCTATCAATAGCTAACTGTGCCGCAAAATCACCTACAATATTAAAAGTAACAGCATTATTATGATATTTTTCTTCTTTAACTTGAAAAGTGGAGACTGTAAGAACTACAGCACCCGTTCCAAAAGGATTAGCAAACGTCAAACTAAGCGGATCCCTATTATCCGTACCAAATACAAATAAAGGATCCGTTAATCCCGTTACACTCAATAACCCATTCATCACTTCATTATCACGCCGATTCGTAATATTCGTAATAGTGTAAGTATTTCCATTATTAATTGGCATCATTAATTGAATATTGGGACTACCCGTATAAAGAGGACCATTGGGATTTAAAGACACTAGTGAAACCGTAGGAGTAGGTGCAGTGGGTTGTTCCGCATATTCCCCTTCAAATTCATACGAATATATATCACTTTCATAGATATCTCGTTCAATTACAAATTCTCCAATTTTGGCAGTTGGTTCTGTACTCGTTCCCGCCGGTGTAAAAATAGTTTGTGTTTCGAGACCACTATTTGCCACACTAAATCCTTCTGGAATATTTATAAAACTAATCATCATATTTTTCTGAAAGCCGATTAGTCAATTCCGTTATCCTAAATACATTATTCGTATCCGTCATCACAACCTGAGGGCGTTGAGCCATTTAAGACCACTTCAAAATTCTCTGCCGTCACAACCGGTATTGCAAATGGAGTAAAACTACCTTTCACCACATAAATATACTCAGTAGGTGCCAAAATATTATCACCTTGCTGAAAAACTCTAAACCTAGCTAATAAAACATCTTCTACCAATCCTGCACCAGCAGGATCTGAGATTATGACCGTTGCCTGTGCTCTATCATTAGGATCAACAGTATATTCATCCAACGGTGACGATATAAACTCATATTCATTAGGAAGGCTAAAGTCCAAGTTCATATTTCCATTATTTTCACGATTTAGCAAATTTTCAAGGGTAAACGTCTTCGTAGCATCGTCAAATACAACCATAGGAAGCATTCCTGGCATGGTAGCTGAAATACTGGTTTCTGAAAGTGTCGGAGGCTTCTTAATCTTAAGAACGTTTTCAATTTTATATATAACCTTGTATGGAATTAGCAGGAATAGTAGTCCCTTGCTAATCCAGGATAAGTGTTTATATGAATAATCTCTGTTAAGGTAATAGTCCTACTGTCCATACTAGCTTGATCCGCGACACTTACAATAGCCACACTCCCTCCCGCAGGCTCAATAAGTGCCATATTACGAAGTTGTCCCGTCACAAGCGTCAATGCAGAATAACCATTAAATGAAAGTCCAATATTAGTATACGTAAATTGTTCTGTATAACTATCTACACTTGTCTTATCAAATTTGGGATTTACAATCGTTTTTTCCATTGATAGCAATGTTCGTGCTCATTACTGCACCACGTAATACTGTAAATAAAGCACGCGATGTTAAATTAATGGTAAGCGTATATGTGTTTTTAGCGTAAACATCATCATCTGCCATGTCTTTATCCTCGAGTTTCACCGTAATGCGTCGTGTTATAGCATTAATTTCTTCAATATTCGTTGAAATAGTAAGGTTTGTTGTAACAATATTAGTATTTATTCCATCGGTGACAGGATTCACAGCCTCTCCTATTGTAATAATATAAGCATCGTTATTCATTCCCGAGCCATAATCTATATGTTCTACACGATAATCCTGCTGAGTCGGAGTAAATCTACCCTTATCACTTATAGTGAGTAGTTCTTTATCATAGTAAGTAATCGATAAATTATTTAGTACGGGCTTAAAAGATTCGAAAAATCCCACTTTAAGCGGAAAAATAGCTACATCGAGGGTGTTAATATCGGTATTTGGGTCTTCAATCACCGCAGTTGCAATTACGCAAAATAGATTCACAACCCCCACACTACTAGGAATTCTAATATCTCCTTCTCCATTATGCCTGCCAATAACACTAGAATCATTAGGATTATTTATGCGATTGAGTAAATCTTGAAAGCTCCCTGGACCATTTGCATAGTTTGTGATAACGTAATACGGTAATCTAGAATTGGGAAGGACCACTAACGTTCCATTGCTAATATTTCCGCTAAATGCTGCCACCAATTGTCCGTCTATGTTTTCTGCTATTATTTCTTCAGATGGCATAGTAGTATCCGCAGGTTCAAACTTCACCCTTACGGAAAGGTCGTCAATGGCAAGTTCTGGAAGAATCTCCATATCTACCTGTATTTTATAGATTACAATATTGCTATTATCATGAATTTCTCGTAATCCTAGCTCTATAACAGTAGTTCCTACCCCTTTTTCTACTTTTATAGGAGTACCTCCTATTGCCTGTTCTAGCGTGAGGGCAGTATTATTTGCAAAGGCATGATAAATCTCAAATTCTTGTGCAAAACTGCCCTGAAGCACAATCTCACCCCCTACTTTATTAAAAAGTTGCGGGAACATCTCTCCATTTTCGTTACGATTGATATAAGACTTGTTCGTTTCATCTGGAAATGCACTGCTAGGATCTGCTATAACCTGAATACCTGCAAATTCTACAAATTGAAACGTCCCAGCTGCTTGATAATCTAGCGTTAAAGTCTCTAGTTTAGGCTTCACACGCTCTGTTAGTCTAATTGTAATGCGATAAATAACAGTATTTGGAACAAGTATAACTTCTCTATTTTCATCTAAACTTGTATCTAATAAGGTTGCCGTTTCACCCACTATAATAGACAAATTTAAACTACCCCGCTCTAAATCATCCGCTACCACTGGAACAATAACTTCTTTATTTTCATTCATGCGATAATCTGGTTGTTGATCTTCTATGCGATTAGGGTCTGGAATCTTATTTTTAAACGCCCCTATTATTGCAATTGTTTCATCTGTAACAAGCTCTCCCGTAAGATGATTCACCACACTTCCCGTTAAAACCAAATTCCCTTTACCACTACTTACCACTTCAAAAAGTGGAAGCCCAAATCCCGTCGCCTCGATAGATTGGGATCTATTTGCATCAATATTTGTACTAACTTCTGCACGCGTATCATCCTGATATAGAATCAAAAGCTCTCCCAATAAAGGTTGTACTATATCAACAAATGTAATCATAACTGTATAAGTATTCACGCCAAGAGCATTCATAACCGTAACGTCAACTCGTAAATTCGTTAAACTAGCTGAAATGCTACTAACCGCACCTGAAGAACCCAAATCATAAGGCCCTATCAATATTTCATGTTTCCCATCTAAAGCAATATTTGCTACAATGTCCCTACTTTGTACAGGAATATTTTCATTATACGTTGCTGCAATAGATATTGTCTGTTCTTCCTTAGGTGTTCCCGTATCAATGAATACAATTCCTCCATCAGAAGTATTTCGAGATACTGAGCCCTCATATTGCTTCTTATCTACCTCATAAGCTACTCCTCCCAGCAAAGATATATCATCTATTCCCACAATGACTTGTTCCGCACGACCGTATAAAGTGGTTCCACCATTTGCACTTATTGTTCTTCCACCATCATCATAAACAACTTTTAACTCTTCCAACACAGGAAGTCTATCGCTCATAAGTATTATTTTATAAACGAGATCATCTTCTTTGTTGTTATCAGGATTGCTATCATAATCTACATCTACTACTACATTGCCAAATCTACGACTTGACGTATCAGGATCAAGAGTCAGCAACATTTCAATCTCTAATAAACCAGTTTCAGCTGCAGGCAACGTCAATGCACCTGTCGCTTTCCCTAAATTTACAATAGCACTACCTCCGTCATTTTTAATAGCCTGTGTTCCATCCAAATTAAGTGTATATAACGCCCCAGCACTCATAACTTTTACCAATTCATAATTGGTACTTGAGAAAGATATCCCAGGAAAATCTTTTACTCCTATATCCACAGTCAAATCTTCGCTATCAGAACTACGCACCACAGTAGCCTGATATTCCAATGGAGCCGTTCGCATCACAGCAATAGGAGTTTTTTCCTCCGATCGCAACATTTCAATAGGATCTATAAAATTAAGTTCTACCCTATAAGTATTTGAAACAATCTCCCCTCCAGCTCCATACCAGATAGCCTTGGCTTCAAAAACACTGCTCTCGCTTCCTTCCGCAATCATTACATCGGGCATTTCAGTTCTAAAATTTTTATTAAGTGGAATAGCGTTCCCGCGAATTATTCCGCTCATTCTGGAGCTAGGAACATCCACCCTATACATAAATGTTTTAGTATTAAATTCTAATGGGATCTCAAATGAGCGAAATCCTTGCAAATTCATCAATTCATCATCATAATAATGAATGGCTATGGATTGAAGTTGTGGGCTTGCTGCCACTTCAAAAGAAATGGTATACGTTTTGATTGGACCAGCACCCGGATCTAATGCCGCCACACCTAAAGTATCTTCTAACAGATCAATTGTCACCATGATCTCTTCCCGCTCAACGAGTGGAATATTCAAGATATTTACCCGACTGTCTTCACCAAAACTAGCCCCTGCACCACTACTCACATGATACACAGTCTTCATCCCTTCAGGTACCTCAAGTTCAAAAACAATATCACTTTCATCAACCAAAGTTATAGTACTAGGCACAGTAAATGTATTGTCTTGCCCATTTATAGGAAATAAGGAAAATATCTCATCGCCCATTCGTAAACTTAGCTCTGTCTGTTCTAAATTTTTATCAGCTACAGTGCTACAATTCCACACCAGTACTCCTAAAATCAATCCAATTATCCATATTTGCAGCCTTCCCAACCTCGTGCTTAAGTTATCCATAACAACTATCCCTATTTTTTTATTGTATCAATATCATACATCCAATTTAATAGGTTTCATGAATATTATAGAAAAAAAAATTTATTAGTTTAGAATAACTTTTTTTTTATGAAAATTAAAAATTCTTAAATAGAATCTTTTAGCAAATTAGCCATATTTCCTGAAAATTAAGCATATTGGCAAGGCAAAATCAGTATTTCCTAAAAACTAAACGTATTAGCAAAACAAGTGCCCGCACAAAGCAAGCATAATATATAGTATTTTTTCAATAAAGAGAGAATCTATAAAAATTTTACAAAAAACACCCCATAATACCCCATAACACCTCATCCCAAAAACATCTCATTCATAGGGCAATTACTAAAAAATTCTAGTCCCTATTTCACTTATTATGCTAAATCGCTATGATGATAATGATAAGTCTCTCCTTAAATCCAGATCTAAGTCCACCTTTTACCCTAAATTTGCAAGACTCCATGGAGAAACTGCCCACTAAAAAAGGACTTGTCCTTACCAAGAACTATTCTAAGAGAGCCTCATAACTCTCTCAGCTATTTATTAATTGGAATAATCTTACTGAGAGCAAAACTCAGTAAAATTCTCTAGATTGAGTGAATTTATAAATTGAAATGATCTTATTAGAGCAGAACTTCGTAAAATTCCCTCTAAACTAAGTAAATTTATAGTGTGATTGCGTGAATTTATATAGTTCTATTCATAATTTTTTAAAAGAAATTTACAAAATAACCTTCACGATATTTTGCAAAGAGGCTATTTGTACTACTTTGTACAGTTTTTTGATAGCCCTTATTATGATTTTTATATAATTTTCGTGTAGTCCTTAAAACTAGTAAAGATTCACAAAAAAAGCTGGGGTTCTCTACCCCCGCAAAGAACCCCAGCCCTCTCCTGAAAGAAAAGAAATGCTTATAAAAAGCACAGGAATATATATCATTTATATAATTTTAGATTTAATACCTAATATCAAACTTATCCTAAATATTACTAGACAATAACAACCTATAAAAATGCCATTATCTACAATTTTACTCCCCCCTTCCCCCTTCCCCCTTCCCCCTTCCCCCATTTTCTATAGAACTTATCCTATAAATTTAAGGGAATATAACTAAAATACCTCTTTTCCAGTTAAAGAAGCCCATTTTAAGTCTAAAAACGACACAAATAATGTCAAATAAAGGACATTTAAATATCAGTTTTATAAATTATACCATGATTATGGATAGAATACTTAAAAAATATGATTAAAATAAAAATATTTTTAAAAGTTTTAATATTTTTTAGAGACTATTCCTTAAAATAGTCTCTAAAACGATTTTTCCTACTAAATCTCACTCTTTCCCTTAGCTTAACAGGATAGTATCTCGCTAACAGATGCTATACAAAAACTATATAAAAATAATATTTTTATTGCTCACTCTGCATTAAAATATTACTCTATATGTCCTGTCATGGCTTACTGCTATCGTTATTATACAACTAAGCTCTTATTCGCTTTATGACTTGCATACGGTCATTGGTTAAATACGTATATAGTCGAACGGACTAAATAAGTAGTCGTTAGAAAACGATAATTATCATTAGGATCATTATCCCTTAGAGTCACTGTATAATCACGAGTTCCCATGTAAGCAGCTCCCTCACGAGCATCCACAACCGTATTTGCTAAATTATCCGATACCGCAACACCAGACGAGGGTACTGCATTACCATTATAATCTACTACCGTTCCAATATTTATGGTATAAAATTCTTTACCAGCAACAGCATCATTAGGGACAACTTGCAATCTACCCGTATAGTTATTAGTGGTTAATCTATTAAAGTTATTCCCATCCATAATAGTATATGGACCATAAGCAAGATGTAAACTACTAAGTGTAGGGTTAGTCACAAGTAATAATTTATTAACAAGCTGATAGGTAATGGATCTTCTTATTACATTTAATGTAGGATAAGTATTGGTATCAAGCTTCTCTCTTAGAACTATTTGTATAACAGAAGTATTTGTGGCAGATACTGAACTCGTAATAGTATTAGTTCCATTTGCAGGACTGAGTGTAGCTATATTTCCTAAGTTACCTGTCTGAACTATCAATGTAGAAATTCCGTTAAATGTGTCGCGTTTATTTGTATAAATATATATTTCAGAATATGAATTGGGAACTATTTTTCTAAAAGCATTGCCAGATATAATAGCACCATCTGTTCTCACTCTTACATTTGTGACAAATCCCCTAAGTCCAGCTACCGATATCCGCTGCGTCAATGAAATAGCTATAGTGTAGACACCATCTAAATAGGTAAGTGCATCATTAACATTATCTCTTAACGTAATAGTTATCACACGGGGAGAGCTACCACTTATTGCACTACTTACTCCAATTCCTGAAGTTACTACCGTTCCATCAGGTAATATTATATTTCCCCAAGAAATGCTATAGGCATTATTTCCACTTCCAGTTCCATAATCAGTGTGATTAGCACTGTAGTTCGACGTTGTTGAATTAAAGTTATTCGCTCCTATTAAAGGTTTCCCATAGTAAGATATTTGCAAGCTACTAAGTTTAGGCGTTGCTAATCTCGTATTATTTTTAAGCACGTAGGTAATAGATTGTGGTGTGATATTAACGGTGGGATAGGCAGTAGTATCTAATTTTTCGGTTAAGACCACCGTTGTGGCAGCAGTGCTAGCTACATTGATATTATTAGAAACAGTATTCACACCAGAAGCAGGAGATAACGTTGCTACATTTCCCAAACTTCTTGTTTGAACCGTGAGAATAGAATTTCCAGTAAATGCAAACCCATTATTGGTATGCGTGAACACTTCTGCTAGTGCATTGGGAATAGTTTTATCAAATTCATTTAATCCTGCCGTAACACCATTCATGCTAGCACTCACATTCGTCACCAAATTTCGTAATCCCGCTACCGTTATTCTCGGTATGAGGGTAATATTTAGTCTATACGTCTGCTCTATGTAATTAATTTGATTAGCCACATTATCACGTACCGTGATAGTGATCACACGACTTGTTCCTGCTCCGGTAATATTGGTAATAACTTCTACTCCCGAAGCAATAACATCACTCCTAAGATCAATAGCTGAATCCCATGAAATCTCATATGAGCTATAATTGTTACCTATTCCATAATCAACATGACTTGCATTGTACTCGAAATTAGTTGTTATAAATCCACCATTACTTAAAATAAGCCTGTTTCCATAGTAGCTGACTTCTAGTGCATTCAATCTTGCAATAGGTGGCACGGTATTATTGGTTAAAATATATGTAATAGACTGTGTCGGTACATTCACCGTAGGATAATTCACTGTATCTAGTTTTTCCGTTAATACAATGCTCGTTTCACCTGTATTTACAGCACTGAGAGCACTCAAAATAGTACTTCGCCCACTCAGAGGATTCAAGGTTGCTATATTCCCCAAATTAGCTGTCTGAACCGTAAGAACAGATTCCCCGTCAAACGAATACCCATTATTGGTGTGCGTGAACACTTCTACTAGTGCATTGGGAGTTGTTTTATCAAATTCACTTACCCCTGCAGTAACACCATTCATGCTAGCACTTACATTCGTCACCAGATTTCGTAATCCCGCCACCGTTATTCTCGGTATAAGGGTAATATTTAGTCTATACGTCTGCTCTATGTAATTAATCTGATTAGCAGTATCATCACGTACCGTGATAGTGATCACACGACTTGATCCTGCTTCAGTAATATTGGTAATAACTTCCACTCCCGAATTAATAACATCACTCCTAGGGTCAATTGTTGAATCCCACGAAATATCATACGGGCTATAATTTTCGCCTATTCCATAATCAACATGACTTACATTATACTCGAGATTAGTAACATTAAATTCACTCCCACTATTTGCAATAAGATCCCTCCCATAATACACCACTCTTAATGCACTGAGGCTAGAAATGGGTGGCACGGTATTATTGGTTAAAATATATGTAATAGACTGTGTTGGTACATCCACCGTAGGATAATTCACTGCATCTAACTTTTCCGTTAATACAATGCTCGTTTCATCCGTATTTGCAGCATTAAGAGCACTCAAAATAGTACTTCGCCCACTCAGAGGATTCAAGGTTGCTACATTCCCCAAATTAGCTGTCTGAACCGTAAGAACAGATTCCCCGTCAAATGAATAACCATTATTGGTATGCGTGAACACTTCCGATAGTGTATCGGGGATTGTTTTAGCAAATTCACTTAATCCTGCCGTAACATCGTTCATCTCAGCCGTCACATTTGTTACCAAATTTCGTAATTCTGCCACCGTTATTCTCGGTATGAGGGTGATATTTAGCTTATAAACCTGTTCTATATAATTAGTCCTATCCACCACATTATCACGAACTGTAACGGTGATAGCACGGCTTGATCCTACTTCAGTAATATTGGTAATAACTTCCACTCCTGAAGCAATAACATCACTCCTAGGATCAATGGCTGAACCCCATAAAATGTCATACGGACTATAGTTTTCACCTATTCCATAATCAACATGACTTACATTGTACTCGAGATTGGTTGGAATAAATCCACCATTACTTAAAATAAGATTATTTCCATAATAGGCGACTTCTAATGTCTCTAATCTTGCAATAGGTGGAACGGTATTATTGGTTAAAGTATATGTAATAGACTGTGTTGGGACATCCACCGTAGGGTAATTCGTAGTATCTAGCTTTTCCGTTAGTACAATACTGGTTTCATCTGTATTTGTGTTACTGAGAGTGCTCAAAATAGTGCTGCGCCCACTCAGAGGGTTCAATGTTGCGAGATTTCCTAAATTAGCTGTCTGAACCGCAAAAATAGATTCTCCGTCAAACGAATAACCATTATTGGTATGAGTGAACACTTCTGCTAGTGCATCGGGAATTGTTTTATCAAATTCATTGATTCCCGCAATAACTCCATTCATATCAGCCGTCACATTTGTTACCAAATTTCTTATTTCCGCTACTGTAATCCGTGGGATTAATGTTAACTCAAGAGTATAAACTTGCTCTACATACTCAATTCTATCGGCAACGTTATCTCTTAGCGTCATCGTTATCACACGTTTCGTAGTATTTCCACTAACGATAGCCTCCCCTATATTCGTGATCACTTCAACACCTGATGTTACTAAATCATTGTCAGGATCAATGAGATCTTCCCAGCGAATACTATAAGCACTATTATTAGTACCCGTACCATAATCTACATGAGAAGAAGAATAATTAGTATTCGATCTAGCAAATGCCCCCACTTCATTCTGATCACTAGGGATAAGTTCTTTCCCATAATAACTAATCTGAAGACTCGTAAACAT
This sequence comes from Astropecten irregularis, assembly GCA_963971285.1. Taxonomy (NCBI): domain Eukaryota; kingdom Metazoa; phylum Echinodermata; class Asteroidea; order Paxillosida; family Astropectinidae; genus Astropecten; species Astropecten irregularis. Next base: position 80,914 of record CAXARH010000090.1, on the reverse strand, counting down.
TGGACGACGCAAGCGAGTATTATTGGTTAAAACATAGCTAACAGATTGTGGTTCCACAACATTACTATTAAGAGTAGGATATTCATTTGTCTTAAGCGTTTCCACCAATTTAATCATTTCTGAGTTTGTGTTCGTTTCATCAAATTTGTTTGCTATCACAACATTTCCATTAGATGGTGCAAGTGTTGCTATATTTTCTAAGGGTCTCGTCTTAATTTCCATAATGGATTCACCTGTAAAAGAAAATCCATTATCCGTATAAGTAAAAAATTCTGTATAAGGATTGGAACGAGACTGCTCAAAGCCAATGCCTTCCATTTCATCATCGTAGATATTCACGTCTACATTTGTAATTAAATTCTGAAGCTCCGATAAGGAAATCCGCTTCTCTAGTGTAATAGTAAACGTATAGCTACTTTTAACATAATCAATGCTATCCACTACATTATCTCTTATGGTAACAGAGATAATTCGTGTCGTAACATTGCCATTAGTAACCGCAGCACCAATATTAGTTATAACTTCAACACCCGATGTGATGACAGCTTCTTCTTCAAGAACAATAACATCTCCCCACGTTAATGCATAAGCACTATTATTCTCTCCCACACCATAATCAGTATGTTCCACCGTGTAAGCATATTGATTTGATACAAATGCCCCTGCTGCACCTACTTCACTTGGAATAAGCTCTTTCCCGTAATAACTAACTTGCAATTCCCGCAGCATAGGTTTCGCTACTTCAACGTCATTTTTGAGAACGTAAGTAATAGATTGTGGGGTAACGTCTACACTTGGATATTCATTGGTATCTAATTTTTCAGATAAAACAACTATAATAGAACTGGTATTAGAGCCATATGCTGTCGTTAAAATAGCACCACGACCATCGCTAGGCGTGAGAATGGCTTTATCACTTAGTGGAGCTGTTTCTATTGCTAAAATCGTTGCTCCATTAAATGAAAATCCTTTGTTTGTGTGAGCAAATACTTCCGCAAGGGGGTTGAGCATTGTCTTCTCAAATGTAATATTTGGAAGATGTTCATTGTTAGTCATGACATTTACATTTGTAATCAAACTACGTAAATCATCCAATGTTATCCGTGGCAGTAGTCTAATAGTCAAAACATACGTATTTCCCTCATAAATTTTTTCATCATCGTTCGCATCTACAAGATCAATCGTAATCACCCGTTTGATGCCCGTTTCATCTATAATAGCATCGCTAATATTGGTTAAAACTTCAATGCCCTCTATAGCAACTAAATTATTTAAAGTAGTTTCCGGAAGCAAAATATCTCCCCAAGTAATATCATATCCATCCTTATTCGTTCCCATACCATAATCTATATGGCTTACCGTATATTCATTACGTTCTCGCAAAAAAGCCCCTTCTATATTCCTGTTACTAGGAATAAGTTCTTTCCCATAATAAGTAACCTGTAAGCTAGCTAAACTAGGTTTTGCAAACTTAAAAAAGCCTACTCTAAGTGGAAATACGGTCACGTCAACGTTTGCTAAATTAACATTCGTATCATCAAAATTTAAAGTAGAGAACACGACATACATATCCGAAAGCACTTCACCCTCAGGAAGCACAAAATCTTCTATCTGACTATTACGTGCTAAAACAATATCACTATTACTTTTAATGCTATTAGTAATAGCTGCAAAATTTGTCGGTTGCTCCCTTAATATGTAATATGAAAACTTAGAACGAGGTGTGATAGTAAAACGTCCAGGAATAAGTGTCGTTCCAAACGAGCCCTTAAATTGTCCTCCCGTTTTAAAAGCGTTAACTCTCGCATCCGTACCGCTTTCCATTGCAAAAAATATAATATCTACTTCAGCATCCGCTATGCTCAAAACGGGCACCACTTCAAAATCTAAATTAAACGTATAAGTTATAGCATTATTTATATCGAGAGTTTCACGCAAACTCAATACTATAGTAACATTGGAAACACCTTTAGTCACATTCAATGACTGTCCTCCCAAAGCCTCTGACAAGCTTATAGGAACACCGTTCATCGTAGCATGATAAAGTTCATATTCATTTGGTAGCGTCCCATTGATCTGCAAAAAACCTCCGTTTTTATTAATGAGTGGCGTTATCACTTCTCCTTCTTCATTACGATTTTTATAAAGAACCACATCATCTGGAAAAGTTATCTTAACGTCTTCTATAACATTTGCATTCACGATAGGTTCAAATTGGAATTCTCCCAATGCTTGATAATCTAGTGAAAGTGTCGCAAAGCTAGGCTTCTCCCGTGCAATAAGATCTATTGTCACCTTATAAATAGTTTGATTAGGATCTGGAACTATTGTCTCCCCAATAAGATTTTTATCTGCGAGTGTTGCCGTTTCAACCACCACTAGATACAATATGGTTTTTCCTAGAATATCAGGCGTAACAGGAATTGATAGCTCTCCCGTTCTTGGATCTCTTACATAGTCAGGATTTCGCCCAACTTCCGCTACATTCTGCTCAGGAAGCTCTCCTACAAATATTTTTTCTATCTGCATGCTTCCATCTATTATAGATTTAGGTGGGCTATTCGTATCATTTCCATCGCTAAATATACTATCCAATGTCAAAACTCCATTTCCAGTACTTTTAATTTCAGCCGTATTCTGTGCTTCGAAATCAAAACCAAGATCTGGTATAACAGGAATAAAACTAACTTCATCGGATCTTGTAGGAGCACGCTCGTTATCAATATACGTAAAAGAAAATTTGCTCAAACGTGGTTTCACAGGGTCAACAAATTTAATATTTAGTGTGTACGTAGAAGATTTTGTCTCATCTCTAACAGATGTCACAACAACATAAACCGTTAAAGAAACTGCATCACCACGTACATTTGTAATAACATAACTACCATTTTCAGGTACAGTCTTTATATTTTCACTAGCAACAGCTTCCCCATCTTCATAAACAGCCGAAATAGTAATTATTTTATCCATCTGTTCAGGGTAGATATTTATAGCTCCTGCTGTACTGGGGTCACGAACCACACGAGTCTCATAATCTAATTGATCCGGTACAAATGATACAATATTTGGCATACGTTCATTAGTCTCACCAATAATTATTTCAGGGTTTCTCCCTAAATTAACGACCTCTCCATTTCCTCCCGTTATCACTTCCCCATCATCATAAACCACTTTAAGCATATCGAGAATAGGACTTATACTACTATTAAGCGTAAGTGTATAAATATAATCATTCGTTGAATCTGTTTCTGTATTGGAAGTAAAGATAATATCCATCACAACCACCAAATCATCCTCTTCTACCGCTGGCAATACAAGAGTTCCCTTTTCAGAATCCAATTTCACCACTGCCCCATTCTTAGTACTCGTAGCAGAAGTAGCCTCTTCATTTAGCGTATATAGTTCATCTTTTACAGTAACACTCTTGAGTACGTATTTTGTATTTGCAATAATACTTGGAAAATTTTGACCCGCCATCACTTGTAGAAGTAAATCGTCTTTTAAAGACGTTCTAAATACGTTAGCAACATGTTCGTTATCCACTGCAATTTCCGTATTTTTATCCAAACGCACCAATTTAAACGGATTTTCAAAATTAACATTTACGGTATACCTTACGAGAGTCTCTTCTTCATCGTCAGTTAACTTAATATCCACAACATAAACTCCAAAATTTTCAGAAACCACAACGGGAACATCTAACGAAACTATTTTAAAATCTGGATAAATCATTTCTGCTATTCCCGAAAGAGTAAGATCTCCAGGAAATCTAGATACGGTAACATCATAAGTAAATACTTCAGGATCAAATACAATAGGTAATTTGAACGGGCCCTTAACGGATGGATTCATAGTCTCACCATCATACGTATACTCTACCGTTAAGTCATTAAGCCGGGGACTAGGAACTGTTGAAAAACTTACCGTATAAGATTTGAGGAGAGATGGTTCTAATTTTAAAGAAGCGACATCACTAGATGTTTCTTTTACAATATCAATTCCCACCATAATATCAACTTTTCCAGATACAAGGGGGACTATCAAAACATTCGATTCTTCTCCAATTCCAAATTTGACTTCTGTCATAGTCACTCCTGCTTCACCCAATAATTCCGATATTATTTCAGCATTAATGACTTTATATATAGCCCTCATTCCCGGGGGTGTTTCTACATCAAATATAAATTTGCCATCCTTTGTAACAGAAACAAAATCATACACTGTATAAGCATTAGCGGTCCCTGTTATAGCTTCGACTTTTAATCTATCTTCTTCTAAATTCATTACAATTGGAACACTCTCTGCTTCTTCACGTGTTAGCGTTGGGGAGACTGTACAACTCCAAAAAGAAGTAAGAGCAACCAAACATAATACCGACCAAGCAACTAAAGTTGCAAACCATTGCCTTTTTGCTTTTACTATTGTTCTAAAATTTGTATTCATAAAAATGATCCTTATAAATTTACCGTTTAATATGCTTCCAAATGATACTTAAAAATTTATATCTTGTGCACTTCCTCTACCAATATAAACCTTTAAGGGTAGAAAAAAATATCTTTTAGAAAAGCAGTGTTTTATTAACAGCTTATTATTCTATATGGAACATCTTTACAATTTAAACATAAGATGTATTGAGTAAGAATAGGTAAGACCTTAAATCTAAAAAAATAAAACTAGTAAATTAGAACATAAATTCTAGTAATTCAAAAAAATGCCTTACGAAATTAGAATTTATTATAAGATTCTAACTACTATATTTTAACTATTATGACGCTAATAGACGTAGATTAGCATAATTAATATAGTCTAACTTTATCTCTATATCAGAGATTATTATGATTGGAAGCTATAAAACTATAGGTAAACGTTATAAAAAACTATTTTTATTATAAGTAAATAATCTTAAAAAATTGCAAATTGCTACTTGCAGCAAACGAATTTTTTTCTCTTCCAAGATTATAGAATGATAGTTTTACTTCAGCGAAATGTACGAATTAGAAACAGGGACAATTTTTCTAACCCTATAAAGACTAAAATAGTCTTTTCAAATAAAGTGTATGCAAAAATTTGAAATTTTTATTTTTACTAAAGTAGCCCCGTCAACCACAAAAATTCAGTAAAAAAATTTGGTCTTTAAGATTTAATTAGAACGATACATTATAGTAACGGAAAACGTTTTAACATTTAGAGGATATGCTTTTTCAAATATCATAAATTCTATATTTTTAGTTCTTGCAGCTCCATTAATAGAGGCATCCGCCATAAAAGCAAACGTATTAGTAATAGGAACTCCTGCATTAAAAAATTGAAGAAGTGAGATATCCAATTCAAATACATTGGTATCATAATTTTCAATTGTTAACGTCCCAGCAATACTATTAGAGCTAGAAGTGAACACAAAAGTTGTAAGTTCATTACCATTTATGTCATTAAAGTTAGGACCAACTGTTATCCTATTACTTCCTACATCTACAAATCTTTCAAAATTGAGTGTTCCAGCGGTAGCTGGAAGAGCAAATCCTACAGTTGGGTAAAGTAATGTAGGTTGAGCACTAAAAGAGCCTATTACAGTGTACGTACGCCTATTTGCAGGGTATTTTATCTGATAAATAGTAAAAGTAGCCATTTCAAAATTAGCAACCATTCCTGTATCGCTAGGGTCTAAAAAAGCCTCTTTTGTTATAGTTAGGACATTAGAAGTATTTGTCATATATCCATTAGTGCCTGTATCAAATGCAAAATTAGTTGACCCTGATACCATAGGAAGCATTACTTCTACGTGACGTAGCGGGTCTACTCTATTGGTAAACCCTGAAATTGTGAACATCGTTCCAGAAAGTACTATAGTCCCCGTTATTCCTGCATATTCCACTGTTATATCCGTTTCTAGCAACGTAGGAATAGGTGCAGGTGCTTGATATTGCCCTTCTACACTATATTCATATATAATAGGATTATTCCCATCATCGCCTTCCTGAACAACTCTAAACGTCACACTAGCAGAAGCATTTCCCACGCCCGCAGGATCAGAAAATACGGCTGTTGCCTGACGAGAATTCGTTGTAGCAATAGTATAATCGGGAATTCCCGTGACAAATTCATACAGATCGGGAAGTTCGAATACAATTGTTACGGAAATTCCCGGGTCATCATTAATAAGCTCCGTAATATTTAACGTGCCACCCATAGTTGTTTCACTAAATGTTGTGCTAAATTCTACTACAGATTGGGAAATCATAAAATTATTCATCACAACTGTAGGCTTAATTCGGTTTATTTGAAGATTATTCGTAAGAATGTAGGTAATAGACCGTGCAACAACAGTATTAATCGTTTCGAGAAGTGGATATTCATTCGTTTTAAAAATTTCTACTAACATAACTTGTGCCGTCTCATAATTGGGGGCACGTAGAGAGCTTAAAATGCTCACGTTAGCACTTCCGGGAGTGATTCTTGCCTTATTTCCTAATAATTTTGTTTGTAAGCTTAAACTAGTTTCTCCAATAAACGTATACCCGCTATTTGTATATGTAAAGACTTCTTCATCAGAAGATGGGGTTGTTTTTTCAAATACCGGATCTATAACAGCAATATTATCTCTTATAATGCTTACATTCGTAATCAAAGCACGAAGTTCCTCTAACGAAGTCCGTTCTTCTAAACTAATACTAAGTGTATAAGTTTTTTCTAAATAAAAAAATTGATCTATGACGTTGTCTTGAATGGTTACTGTCACAAAACGTGTCGCCATCCCAACATCTTCAATGTGAGTCGTCACTTCTACCCCTGACACAATGGGAGGAAGTTCAGGTTGAGTACTATTTATAATATTTCCCCAAACAATGTTATAAGCATTATTTCCTACATTTATTCCATAATTAACATGACTAGCATCGTAATAATAACGAGTAGGAGCAAAATCACCCCCTTCACTATTTGAAATAATAAGGTCTTTACCCAAATAACTTACTTGTAGAGTGCTCAGTACAGGCTTAAGTAGCTCAAAAAAGCCAATTTTAATGGGAAACAAAGCCACGTCAAGAGAATTTTCATCAATATCTGCATTTTCAACCCTTACCGTTGTCATCACTACATACAAATCGGTAGAAAATGTATTGCTATCATTGAGCATGATATCTTGTAATGGACCATTTCGTGCCAAAACATCACTATGATCATTTTTAATCTTATCGCTAATCTCTGCAAAATCACTTGGTTGACTTGCAAAAATGTAAGAAAAATACGCTGAACGCGGTGTGATAGAAAAATGACCTAAAGAGGATTCTACACCAAGTGACGCAACAAATCCTCCATCATCTCTATTCGCACTTTTCTCAATGATAACACCATCCTCCGTTCGCCTAAATCCAACGTCAATATCAACCTCATCTATGCTAATACCAGGAATAACCACCATATCTAGACTTATAACATAACGAAGTGCATTATTAGTATCCGTAATCTCACGAATACCTAGCTCTATTCTTGCATTTGAAACACCTTTAGCAATCTCTATAGGACTTCCCCCTAAAACTTGTTCAAGAGTAAGTGCATGCGTATTAAAAAAAGCACGGTAAATCTCAAATCCATAAGGAATAGACCCCTGTACATAAAATCGTCCTCCCACTTTATTCGTAAGATGTGAAATCAACTCTCCCGCTTCATTACGATTGGTATAATAAACATTCTCTTCAGGAAAAATAGCTGCTAGATTAGGTAAGACTTCCGCATTTGAAAATCTTGCTAGTCTAAAATTTCCTAATGCTTGATAATTAATCATCAATTCATCCAGTACAGGCCTGGTACGTTCCTGTAATTTTATCGTAATTTTATAAATTGCTTTATTAGGAGCCGAAATAATTCTACCCTCCTTATGACTCTTATCAGAAATTGTCACCGTCTCTAGTACAACAAGATATAAATAAAACTCACCTAAAACAGCAGGAAAAAGGGGAATTGAAATCACTCCTGTACTTTTATCTGCAACGTAATCAAAATCCCTAATAGCATCCTCTTCTGTAAACGTTGCTCCAGACTTCACAAAAACACCTGCTAAACTAATAGACCCATCGCTTACAAGCACCTGTGAATTACTTCCATTTACTAAATTACCTTGCAATCTAATAGTTCCATTCCCGCTACTTGTAAATGGAATGGCTGTACTCTCTGTAAAATCAAAAGATTCTGTGGAAGGAGCTTGTTCAAAAGCGATCAAATTTGAATTTTCTGGCACACGTTCAGTATCAAAATATGTAACGGAAAGGTCTTTAAGACGTGGAATAAGCGGGTCTACAAAGATAATGCGTATTGTATAGGTAGAAGTTTTAGGAACATTCACAGTATCTTCTATATTTTCAGAAACCCGTACATTAACGGTTAGTGATGTTACATCTTCTCGAATATTAGTGATATGATAGTTGCTTTTGCTAGCTGTAAGTGGCGTAGGACCTATTATATCTTCTGTAGCAATAAAAGTCCCATTACCATATATCGCCTCAACCTCAAGAGTCTCCCCCACGTTCTCCTTACTAATATCTATCAAAATGCTTCCAGTTGTAGAACTATCACGGATAGCCGTATTCGTATAATGGAGATGATTTTGAAAAAATGGTGCAATATTCGGAGATGATTTTGTAACAGTCCCAACCATAACCTGTGGTTGCCGTCCCAAATTCACTACGCCACCATTAACAGGTAGCATTTCACCATCATCATAAATTAATTGCAAATCATGTAAAATAGGATTTGCATCTATAGTCATTGCAAAAGTATAAATCTCATCATCTGTCGTTTCATCAGGTGTATTAGGATCGAGGGTTATGGTAAGTACTACTCGCAGATCTTCTGCTTCCACCACTGGTAGCATAAGTTCTTTAAATTCTTCAAGGTCTTTAGCGTTTTTTAAAATTACATTAGACATCCCATCCAGACTTGTTGCCGAAAGTTTATCTTCTGCTACCGTATAACTACTATTTCTAGTTTCCACACTAACAATGGCATAATTTGCATTCACAATACTATCTGAAAATTCTTTATTAGCTCTCATCTTAATAACGAGTTCATCTACTGTAGAGAACTTAGAAATCCTAGCTTCTTCATTAATATCCAGCTCAATACTTGTCTCAGCACCAGCATAAAAAAGGCTTACAGGTCGTAAAAACGTAACATTGATAGTATAAGTAACGGGAACGGCCGTTCCATCACCCGCTAATTTCACGCTAGCAACATAAACACCCTTGGCAATAAGCGGGTGAATCATAACGTCTGCCAATATTATTTCAAAATTTGCACTAGTTGCTTCCGCCACTCCTGAAAGCATTTTCCCCCCCGAAAAACTAGGTACCTCAACGTCATATACAAACTTATCACTAGTAAAAGCAATGGGTATCACAAAAGGACCTCTAAAGGCTTCCTTTATATTCCCATTATCATGATGATAAGAGACAACTAACGATTTAAGTCGTGGGTTCACAATAGTTGAAAAATTGACCGTATACGTGGTAAGAACATCAGTCCCAGGATCCAATGCAGAAACACCCGATCCATAAGCTTTCATAACCGTGATCAGCACCTTGATATCTATCTGTTCGCTACGCACAAGCGGTATTTTTAAAATATTATGCCTCTCGCCTGTCATAAATTTAATTTCATGCACTATTTCTCCTAATTCCCCCGGATTATAAGATAACGTCCTAGCTTCCAATAAACTATACACGGCTTTCGTACCAGCTTTTAAGGCAGTTGAAAATTGAAGCTCCCCTTCTTTATCCAAACCAATAGGTTCAGTGATACTGAAAGTATTCATCTGCCCTGTAACACTAGTCATTGCAAAAGTCGTCTCACCTAGATTGACCGTAACGGGAAATACCTCAATATTTTCTGGAGGCACTCCACAATTCCAAACCCATATAAATAAAAATAATATCAACCTTAAAGTTTGGCTCATATCTATCACTTTTTGAAACATGTGGATCATCATTATCATCTTCTTAATTTAATATAAAATTAGTTTATAACTCTCTACTAAGCAGCTTTTTTATCCTTAGATTAAACCATTCAGTAAGCAACGTACTGAAGTTTGATAACAAAAGTTTTAATATTATCAAAATAATCCTGCTCACGTACTGTAAAAGTTATGTCTTTAGTTTTCATCACATCACTATCTCCAGTTGTAACAGTAAAGTCATAACTAACTAAACTAATCTGATAGAGCGTAGCATTAAAATTTTCTACTCTAAGTCTACCAGTATAATTATTATTCGGAGCCATAGAAGCTTCATTATATAAAGTAGCCGTTGTAGATTGATTTGTAAAATTAGGACCTATTTCTATCTTGCCATTCACTTCCTCAGTTCTTGTAAAAGTAGAAATAACACTACCAAGCGGTAGTTCAAACGAAATAGTTGGCGTTGGAATATCAGGTTGTGCTGCAAATGAACCTCTAATTGTATACGTATAGCCTTTAGTTGGATAGGACACTTGATATATGGAAAATGTAGCTATCTCAAAATCAGAATTTGCTGTGACACCGGGAGGTTCTAAAAAATTTGAACCTTGTATGGTTAAAACACCTATATTTAAAACTCCTGAACTTGCTGCTTCGTCGATGACAAAACCTGAATCACTTGGGAGAACAATCGTTATACTTCGCGAGGCGGGATTATCTCTATTGGTAAGGTCTGTAACAGTAATAGTCGTCCCCGTTATAGCCACTCTACCCGTGACTCCTGCATATTGAAGTACAATATTATTTCCTGATAAATCAGGAAGCAAGATTCTTCCAATAAAATTGAGAATGACCCGATAGGAATATATTGTTTTATTATCAGGATTATCTCGCTTTTGCACAACTTGAAATAACACTTCAATAGAAGTATCCGCTATTCCTAAAGGATCTGCAACAGTCGCTAAGGCAGAATTTGTATGCTCTCCATTTACTTCATACTCTGAAGATGCCACAAAGTCATATTCAGCAGGAATCTCTAAACTCAGTTCAACAGGCATTCCCGGATCGTCATTAATAAGATTAATCACTGTAAAAATTCCACCCTCACTAGTATTTGTATAAGTACTAGTAGGTGCTTCCCCCATTTGACTCACAACAAGATTCCCCAGTTCTATAACTGGCTTTTGCCTAACTCTCATATCATTTACGATAATATAGTTAATATTATAGACCGTATCACTTCCAACTACAAAATCAGGGTATTCTTCCAAATTCACATATTCTTGTAGTGTAATCATAGCCCTTTCATCGTTTGCCATTGTGGCTGTACTTGAAAGGGAAACCATTCCCGTTGTTGGAGAAAGTGTCGCCTTTGCTTCCAAGGGTGCTGTTTCTATGGTTAATCTAGAAGTTCCATCAAAGGAAAGTCTGGAATTGGTGTAAGTTAGATTGGACTTAAAACTAGAGGGCTGTTCTACTGTAAATTGGGCGTCTGTTATTTCTTGATCATTAATATTAACACTCACATTTGTAATCAAAGCATAAACTTCATCCAACGTTATCCGTGGGATAAGCGTAATAGTCAAACGATAGCTATTCTCCACATAAACATGCTCATCATCTATACCATCTCTTATCGTTAAAGTTATCACGCGTTCAGCATTTCCTTCACGTTCTACAATATCCCCTATTTCTGTTATAAGTTCAACATCAGGCATCATAATAACACCCCCTTCTTTATCATCTACAATAGTACCCGGCATCACCACGTAAGCATTATCATTGCCATTCTGTCTCATACCATAATCTATATGACTAGCACTATAATTAAGATTAAGTGGCATAAATTCATTTACAGCCTCACTATTTACAATCTCACTATTAGAATCCGTAGTAACAACAAGTGTCTTCCCAAAATAACGAATCTCTAATGTGCTAAGCATAGGTTTAATAACATCTAAAAAACCAATCTTAATAGGAAGAACAAGTACATCGAGAGTGTTTAAATGGGTAAGCGAAGTATCTAAAGCTAAAGTTGTCACCACTAAGTACATATCAACGTAAGTCGCATTACTTAATAAATCAAAATTTTCAAGCTGTGTATTATGTGCTAAGACTTCAGCATCATTATTTTTAATCTTATTAGTGATATCTCCAAAATCACTAGGTCTCTGATCTCCACTAAAGATATAATACGCAAATTTAGAACTTGGCGAAATAGTCACAAGTCCCGGCTTTGGCTCCACTCCAAGTGACACTAAAAATCCATCTTTAAAGGAAATAGCCTGTTCCCGTATCACTGCACTACCATCCGTAGGTGTCAAAGTAAGGGTAACGGCAATATCCTCTCTAGCAAGAAGTGGCACTACTTCTAAGTCTAAATTAACCGTATAAGTTGTAGCGTTATTCGTATCGCTGATCTCACGAATGCTCAATTTTACTGAAATATTTCCAACTCCCTGCTCCACTGTAATAGGAGCATTCCCCAACGCTTGTTCTCTGGTAATGGGTTTATTGTTGACGAATGCACCATATAGTTCAAAGTTACTTGGGATGGTGCCTCCTATTCGCAACATTCCTCCATTTTTATTAATAAGCACACTCCTTAATTCTCCTGCTTCATCGCGATTGGTGTACTGAAGCATTCCATTTGGAAAGGCTTCCGTTACAGTGGCTAAAACCGTTACATTAGGGACCGCTGCAAATTGAAATTCACCTAAAGCCTGATAATCCATCGCAAATGTACTAAATGCTGGTTTCGTCCGCGAAGCAAACTCTATAGTTACTTTATATATAGTCTGATTAGGCGTGGCTACAATAGCCTCTCCTACAATCCCTTTATCTAAAAGCGTTATCGTTTCCACCACAACGAAATACAAATCCAAACGATTATTCAATTCACTCCCTAATCTATCTGGAGTAATTGGGATTAAAATCTGTCCCGTATCAGCATTTCTACTATAATGAGGTGGCAGAGCATTTTCCATCTCTGATAAATTTGGAAGATCATTCACATAAACTCCTTCAATTCGCACTTTTCCATCTGTAATAGCTAAGGGAGGTGTATTCATATCATTTCCATCAAAAACATCTCCCTCTAAAACAAGCGTTCCCGTACCACTCGTTGTGATATTCAAAACTGCATCTGCCATAAAATCAAATCCCGTAGTAGCCGGAGGAGTTGCTATAAAATTAAATACTTCTACATTGACGGGAACTCTACTAGCATCTAAATATTTCATTGTTAAGTTCCCCAGCCGTGGTTTCATGGGGTCTAAAAAATCAATGGTCGTAGCATAAGTTGACGTCTTCATAGCGTCACTTCCACTTGTTAGTATAATCTCCACTCTAAGTGAATTGACATCACGACGAATATTTGTAAGCACATAGCGCTGTTCTAATACATTCTCCACCTGTTCTCCGCTAGTAATTGTCTCGCCATTTTCATCCGTTACCACCACTCTAATCGTTTCACTACTATCTGTTTTTCTTAGATTGATATGTATCTTTCCCGCTGTACTTGGGTCGCGTACAGCCATTACTCCATAAACGAATTGATCTGGAATAAACACTGCCCTAGCAGAATCATCACGTACATTCATTCCAATCATAACTTCAGGAACACGTCCTAAAGAAGTCGTTGCTGCTTCACCTAGTGTAGAATCCCCGTCATCATAAATAATTTCTAACATGCTAAGAAGCGGACGAACGCTACTTCGTATAGTCCATTCATACGTATAGTCATCTGTCTCATCCTGAACTGTTTCGGGGTCAAAAATAGCTTCTAATTCCAGCACCAATTCTCCTTGCTCTCCACTAGGTAGCAGAAGATTTCCCGTCCTTTCTTCAATGCTCACCACTGCAGAATTATCTACATTTGTTGCCGAAGTACGGTCTTCACTGAGTGTATAACTTCCACTACTTCCCGTTACACTAGCAAGTATAAATCTTACATTCACAGCAAGATCTGGAAATTCTTGCTCAAATAGCATGTTTACTAGCAAATCATTATCACTAACCGTCCTAAAAACACTAGCCGTCCGTTCATCGCTCCAGATCAGCTCAGTTTTTAAATCTGTTCTTAAAAGAGTAAGGGGACGACGAAAATGTACCCGTACCGTATATCTTACAGGTTGTGCATTTTCATCATTAGCCAGTTTGACATCAATAGTATATATTCCAGTAGTCTCTAGTGCAGGAACTAGTATATCTGTGGCAATGACTTGAAAATTCTCATTAAGTGCTTGTGCCACTCCAGAAAGCATGACTTCTCCAGGAAATCTAGGCACCGTCACTTCATAATTTAACGTTTCAGGCATAAAAGCAATGGGTACTGTAAAAGGTCCTTTAAACGAATTGTTGATATTTACATCGTTATGCGTATAAGTCACAACCAATGAACTTAATTGTGGGGCTGCAACCGTGCGGAAAGTGATAATATACGTGGCAATAGGCCCTGTTCCGGGATCTAATGCCGCTAAATCAGTTGAAAGTGTTCTGAAAGTAGCTATCATCACCTTAATTTCAATAGGATCTGCTGTAAGCGGAACCTTTAAAATATGAGAACGTTCATCTACTCCAAACATAACTCCCGCCACAGAAATAGGATTTTGATTAGGAGTATGTGGCATTGTTTCAGCAGATTGAAGTGTGTAGCGGGCTTCAGTTCCTACATCCAACTTAACTCCAAATGTAAATTCTTCCTCTTTCGTCAATGAAACAAGATCTTCCATTTCAAAATGACCCGCTGTCCCCACAATTTTCACAATATTAAGGTCATTATCTCCCAATTTTACGGAAACAAGTGTCTCTTCCTTAGCAGAAGGTAAAATTCCTGCACCACAGCTCCATAAAACCCACAATATTATGAGACCTACACCCATGTATAAAATTTGTCTCACGTCCATTCTTCGCACTGAAATTAAATGTATCTTCCTTATATTCTTAGTCACCACGAAACACGTCATCCTATAAATAGTTTAATAGCTAATTGAGGAGGTTAATTTACCATCTCGAATCACTTTTTTTACAATATTCACAGTCCTTTATCATATTCAAAAAGACTCGTGTGTTTTATTGCAATCAATAATCACAATATCTTAAGAAATAATCATACTTCCCAAGAATTAAAAATTTTTAAATATTTTCTATATTTGTAAATATAGATTTCAACAATCTATATTTTTTAAATGATCTATATTTTTGGCTTCTAAACAGAATGGTTAGAAGTGCTAGAAAACAGCAAGATTCCTTCGTATTTATCAAAAAATACCGTGATAGCTGCCTATTATTGCAAGCAAAAATTACTTAGGAAATGTATCCAATTTCAACTATTTTTGCTAAACCACTCCACAAAAATAGCGGGATATCCACCACATTACCCGAATTTTCAAAAAAAAATTCGGATTAAATAGAAATTAAGTTATTGAAAAGTGCCTATGTGAACCACGCGAACTAAGCATGTGTAAATTGAACAATTAAACTAAGCGTGCGTGAATAAAATCTGCAAGTATGAATAATAATATTTGCTTCATCCACACTTAAATACTTCGACACTTCGTCGAATAGAATAGAAAAGAAAGATAAAGCCCCCTAAAACGGTTATATTTCGTAAAAATTGCAAGCAAATGTAATTGCAATTGCAATCGTTTACTGTAACCGTTTTTAGGAGGCTTTATCTTTTTATAAGAAAAATATTCCTATATTACTTCAACTTACCCTTACAGATAATTATTTTGAAGAACATATTGAACTTCTCTTTTTGGAACAATGGTGCCGCCACCCGAAATGGCTGTATATGATGCATCTATTACTTCGAGTACATCAATTTGTGCGCTACCTGTTCCCATACTCGCGTCAATTGTTGCAGGACTACTCGTCATACTAGAAATTTCAGCTGTACTACTAGAAAGTGTAACTGCTATAGAAGCTGCTGCATCGGTTGTATTAGTATAGGTATAAGTTCTTACATTATTAGCATCATTCGATGTAGGGGTTAAAGTTGCACTCATCCCACCAACCGTCACTGCAACCGTCGCTAATCCATGAATTTCATCAAAGGTTATTCTAGGGTTAAGTGTTATAGTAAGCGTATAAGTATCACCATCCATTACAGTTATCGTAATGGTACGGGTTGTTCCTGAGTCTGAAATACTTGTCGTTGGAGAAATAGTTTCTCCACTTTGAGTACTACTAATGGAAAGATCATACCCTTCATTCACTGTGTATGTCCCAGCAGAAGTCGTAAAAGCAGCTCCACCATAATCTATATGCTCACTTGTATAATCAGTAGTGCCTGAATTAAAGCCTGTAATAAGGCCTTTACCATAATAAGAGATTTGTAAATTAGCGAGAGTGACATGACGTTCCAGAGCATTTTCTAGGACGTATTCTATGCTTCTTCTCTCAATTCCACTAGGAAGATCAGGATAACCTTTTTCAGATAATGTCACGGTTGCACTATCAGTATGACCACTAGTAGCAGTGCTAGCAATACTTACTATTCCATTTTCAGGATCAAGGGTAGCCGCTGTAGTATCAGGAGTCAATGCAATATTCAAGATAGAAGCTCCAGTAAATGAAACACCACTATTTGTATAGACTTTTCTTTCTGTATTTGTATTCCCTGTATCCACATCAGTAAAAACAGGATCCATAACTGAAACACTATTCACGGTTACACTCTTCGTCATCACTAGACTATCCAGATCACTTAAAGATACTCTAGCTTCTAGTGTTATAGTAAGCGTATAAGAAGTGGTTGCATATGTCACAGCATCTGTAGCATCGCTATCTGCTAAGGTTACGGTAATGGTCCTAGTATTTTCTGTGCCTGAGATTTCTGGGGTAACACTAACACCACTTGAGATCTCCTCTCCCCCCGCATTTTGTATAACACTTGCATTGATCTTATATCCTTTATCCACAGTAGGAACGGTATCGGAAGCCTCTAAGAGAGCGAGTCCACCATAATTTATATGCGTAGCCGTAAACGTTTTAGTAGTTTTAACAAAAGAAGGAATAAGTTCTCTACCATAGTACTGAATAGATAAAGCACTTAAAAGTATTTCAGTAGGTGGTAGAGGTGGAGGTTGGAAGTTGCTAGTTTGTAGCGTCAGATTTATCATGAACGTAGCAGCGTTGTTTGTATTAGCCGTTTCACGAATAGCTAACTCTATGGCTACATTACTCACTCCAGTAGCTACATTTATACCTTCCCCCCCTAGTGCTTGCTGAAGCGTGATGGCTTCTCCATTAACAAACGCCCTATAAATTTCACTTCCAGCAGGAACCGTTCCATTTAGCGTGATCACGCCTCCTTCCTTATTAATTAGCGGAATGTTGGCATTTGCAAAAGTGGTCGCACGAGTTGCCCCATCAGTAGTTGGAAGTGGGAATGCTGTGTCAAAGTCGCTTATCACAGACACGTTCGCAATGTCGTTTCCCTCTACATCACCTGCTCCATCATAATTCAAGGTCAATGTTGAAAATTCAGGCTTGGGTGGCTCTGCAAGGGTAACCGTTAGTTTATAAATATTTCTATTTGGAAATGGAATGGGGGCATTCATATTTGGAATAAGGTCCACATTAAAACTCGTAACCGTCTCTAAAACAACGACGTATAGATCGATAGGGCCAGTAATATTACTAAAAGAATATGACAACGCACCCGTCGTAGCATCAACAAGGACATCAGGATTTAGGACTTTAGGATCTGAACTGGGCATTCCCTCTGCTGTATGACCGGGAAGTCTATTCACATAGAGTCCAATGGCTCCCACTGACCCATCCATTTCAACGGGAATACTCGTTATGGAGAGGGTATCATTAGCATTTTTTACAAACGAAGGAGAACTCGTGACATTAAAATCATAAATATGGGCAGTCATTTGCTCAGTATTTGGCACGAAAACAGGATTATTTGGTAGATTAAAAATACTAGCTGTTTGTGTCGCTCGTTCCGTCCCGCTATAGGTTAGTGAAAGTCCCGCTAGTTCTGGATCAACCTGTTCGCTAAGGACAACATTGATAGTATAAAGAAGTTGTTTAGTAGTATCAGCAGTATTTTGAACCGTTACTTGAAATGAAACATTAGCCTTTTCCTTTGGAACAACAATGGTATAAACACCATCTGCAGAAGTAACAGTATTACCATCAGAAGCGACCATCACGGTCTGTCCATCTACTGGTGTACCGGGATTGATCATTATCCGTCCCCTTGTATTAGGATCACGAATGGCATTAACAATGTATGCCGTTTGATCATACGAAAATGGAACGCTATTCGGCGAAGTTGCTGTGGGAGTTCCTATTACCATCTGAGGTTTTCGTCCCAAATTTACTTCTACTTCTCCTGATTCTCCTACTACTGTTGCTATAGCACCTCCTAATCCATCATCGTCATAAGTAACTGTTAGTGTCTCTAGGAAGGGTGCTTTAGAACTATTTATCGTGAAAGTGAAGAGAGTATCATCACTAGTATCTGCAGGCGTATTGGGATCAAAAGAAGCGGCTACTACAACCGTAAGCAAACTTGCTTCAGCATTTGGCAAGGTGAGAGCTCCCGTTGCTGCATCTACTCTGACGATTATTGAACTATCAGTACTATGAGTGGCAGAAGTTTTAGCTTCATTTAAAGTATAAGCATTACCACCAGCTGGACTAACGCTTGTTAGGGAATAACTTACGTTAGTAGATGTACCCGAAAAACTTTTATCTTCAATATTAACGGTGACGTCATTATCCGTATTTCTAGGAACTTCAGCGAAATAACCAGCATTTGCACCATCGTAAATAAGGGAAACGGGGCGAACTGCTGTTCCATCGGTACGTGATAAGGTCACAGGAGTTTCAGTATTAACTTTTATCAAATATCTTGCAAGAACCGCAGATATATCCGTTTGTGGATCACTCCCTTTAGCAATAACACCAATAGAAAAAGTTTCACTTGTATTATCATCTCTTATTTTACCTAAAACATCAGCATCTTCATTAGGGACTGGGAAGAAAAAAGGCTCAAAGTTTGCATTAATAGGCGTGGCTGTTTTTACTTTTAAGGTAATCCCTCCTGGAAATACGGGTACTGTAACCTCATAATTAGACGTTGCTTGAGAAAAGGTAATTGGCAATGGGAAAGGACCTTTCAGACTCCCTTTAACATCAGCATTATCATGCTCATAAGTGATCTCTAGGGCACTAAGGCTTCCTACTGAAACAGTACTGAACCGTAGCGAATAAACTTCAACAACATTTCCTGTATCCAAAGCACTCACATCACTTGAAGGTGCTTTTGTGACGGTTGCGGTTACCACAACATTTAATCCCGCTCCCGCTAAAGGCACTGTTAATACATTAGCAGTCGCATCTGTTCCAAAAGCTAAAGCTGTTCCTGCAAATGATGCTGGTATGATAGATCGGGTTGTAGCTGAAACTGCATAGGTGATTGTCTCTGTACTATCACCGTTATATTCAAAGGTGAATTGCTTCTCTTCACTGACTTGAATGGGGGTATTTACGGTAAAACCTGTAGCAGTACCTACTATTTTTTCAAAATTAAGGGTACTTCCACTATCTTTTATTGAAAAAAGTGAAGGTGGATTACCTCCATCCGAAGTACTTGGTGATGAAGTAGCAGCACAGCTTACTACCCATAAACTTGTTATGGCTAAGAGTATGAATAAAAATGTGCGTGAATACTTCAATTTATTTAAAAAGTTGCTTGTATTAAAATTCATGTTTTTCCTCAAGAAAATGTTTTTAATAAAAAAATTAAATGTTTAAAATTAAAATAAGTTTTAAAAGTTAAGTTAAAAGTTAAATTTATTGGGTTTTTACTTGAATATAAATAAAATAGTTTTTTTAAAGCATAAATAAACCTAGTTTTTTAAAATATAAACAAACTTAGTTTTTTTTACTCGAGTATCATTAAACCTAGTTTACCAAACTAAAGTTACCAAACAAAAAGATGGAGATGGGATGTTTAAATTAGTGAAAATAGCTAAAATTAAACTCTCAGATACCTTATTTGCCTTAGAAACTTAAGTAAGAGTTAAGTAAAAAAGCATGTATATATAACACTGTTTTATAAAATTTATTTATCCTAGTTTATTTCATTAAGTATAATAACATGTACTAGATAAGACAAGTAAATAAATTTAAAATTTTAAAATTTTTTTTTAACCTTTATTTCGCTTAAATACGTAAAATAAACAAAAATAGGCACTAATAAATTGCCAATTTAACAGCAGTGCAAATAACAGTAGTGCAAAAAAATTAGGTTTGTGCGACTCAATTAAAAGAGTTTAACTTTAAGAGACTTAGTTAAAAGAATTTAACTTTAAGAGACTTAAATTAAAAAAGTTTAACTTTGATGGGCTTACTAAAAGAATATGATTTTAAGAGGCTTAATTAAAGAATATATCGTCTATAATGACAACAGATATCCAGAGAAGTAAATAAACCACTGAACTTCCAATAATTCGGTGAGCTAAGCGTGTTACGGTGTGCAGGTAAGCACGAAAGACTTCGAAAAGAAACCACATTCCTAAAAAAATGCTCGCTAAAATGTAAAACCACCCCAAACTAGCCTGATAAAGCGGAAGAATGAGGGTTACTATAAAGAGAAGAAGTGTGCAAGCAAGTGCAACGCCAAATGTTCGTTTCCCTGTTTTATCGCTAGTACTAATCATTTTATAGCCTGCTTTAAGGTAATCATCCCTATAAACCCAAGCAATGGCATAAAAATGTGGATGTTGCCAGAGAAAGACGACGAGAAAGACGATGAGTGTACTAGGGGTAAAAGTGCCCACTGCGGCAACGGAGCCGCCTAATACGGGTAGAGCACCGGGCAGGGCACCAATAGTCGTATTCCAAGCACTGATACGTTTAAATGGGGTATAAACAAAATTGTAAAGAATTCCCGTTCCCAATGCCCCTAATGCCATAAAAGGTGAAAAAAGTTCCCACATTACAGCTACTCCTACAAAGATAAGAACACTTCCAAATATGATAGCTTGAAGTGGGGTGATGATCTTGAGAGGAATGGGACGACTTTTTGTTCGGCTCATTTTAGCGTCTGATTGCCATTCCATGATGTGATTTAAGGCACCTGCACCTCCGCACACACATGCTGTCATTAGGAGAGCGATAGTACATTTCCATATATCAAATGGTACTTCTACTCCTTGAGTACCTGCTGCGAGATAATAGCCTAAAAAAGTGGTGACGAGGACGGTACGGGTGATCTTGATCTTGATCAGTGTTAGAAAAGCGACTATTTTATCGCTAACTAATCTAATGCTACGTTCTTCTAAATTCACGAATGAGACTTTTTTCTTCTGAGATTTTTTCTTCTAAATGCACGAATACGGCTTTTTAGAGCATAAAATGAGACTTTTTAGAGCGTGCTTGAGCAGATTGCCACTTATTAGAAACCCAATTTTTAGAAACCCATTTCTAAAAGCATGATTTTAGAAGCACATTTCTAAAAGTATGATTTTAGAAGCACATTTCTGAAAGCATGATTTTTTAGTATGGAAGCGTTATTTTTTAATATGTGTATTTAATTGGGAGTGTTTAGTGAAGTCTTTATGGGCAGTTACAGCCATTATAGCCACGTGATTACTAGTATTACTAGCATTAATTGACATTACTAGTATTACTAACAGTATTTAACATTATTTAGCATAGTTAGCATGATTGATTGGCATTACTAGTATTATTCGCATTATTTAGCATGATTAACTAGCATTATTGGCATTGTTAGCAGTATTAGCATGGTTAGCGGAATAGGAGAAAGCACCTTGGTTTTGTTGCAAACTAAGTTCACGTTCTAATTTAGGTTCAGGGGGTTGCCAATCTGCTGGTTTTAAGATCTTTCCATCTGCACGGCGTTGGATACCTTTTACTACTTTTGCCATATTTGCCTCGTGGACAATAGCAAAGAGTTTATCTAAATTGATACCATGTTTACAAGCGGTATGAAGGATGTAATAGATAGCATCTACTAGGGCATCTGCTTGTTCTACTAGGGTTTTTGCGGTTTTAAGTTCATTGAGTTCATCCGTCACCATCTGAACAATAAAACCTACTTCTTCTGGGGAAAGTATTTCTGGGGTATTGGGAAGGGGTTTTTCTGCTACTTTAACAGCAAATTCTCTTACTTTTTCTGCGTACATCAATTGCTACTTCTACTTAATCTAACTCTATAATTATCATGAATAAGCACTATGCCAAAGTTATACATGAATAAACGCTATATCAAAACTATAATGAATAAACGCTACATCAAGACTATATAAATTAAATGCTATATCAAAGCTATGCTATATGAATAAATGCTATATTAAAGCTAGTAATCTATTAATTTCACCATTCATATCATCAATAGTCTAACCAATAGCCATTAACCATTATGCCAATAAACATGGGCTAGCTGATAAGTAATTATACTATCAATATGCTATGAATATCACAAAAATCACCATGAATATCATAAAAGACTATCTTTTATAAAAACGGAGACAGAATTGCACAAAGTCTACCAACCTAGCAAATATTTTAGAAATATATCAAACTCGTAGATATTTTAAATATATATCAAACTGGTAGATATTTCAAATATATATACCATAGCAGTTAGCTGACAAATAAATAACAATTAACTAAAAAAACAATTAGATAACAATTAAATGATAAAAATGATAAATAAACTTTACAAGTCCTAAAGTCCTAAAATTTAACGTTCCAAAGTCCTAAAACTCTAAAATCTTAAGATTTTAAGGTTTTATTTAAAGTTCTATTAGATGATGAAGACTTTTATTATGCCACACAATACTAATAAACTCACATTTTAGCTAAAATTTATCTTAAAAATAGGGTATACTAATAATTATTAAGTTCTATAAAAAATTACTTAAAAAAGCATTTATTTGAAAAAAACACTTATTTGAAGCGGTTATTTTACTATGGAAGCACACTATATTTTAACCATTGATCAGGGAACCACGAGCAGTCGTGCTCTCATTTTCGATGCTCGTGAGCATAAAATTGTAAAATTAGCCCAGCGAGAATTTAAGCAATATTACCCACATAATGGCTGGGTGGAACACGATGGCGAAGAAATTTGGCAAACCGTACTTGCCGTCATCGATGAAGTTTTAAATTTGGCACAGATTCCAGTAGAAAAGCTAGCGGGAATAGGCATCACGAATCAACGAGAAACAACCGTTATTTGGGAAGAAGCAACGGGGCATTTAATCTACCCGGCTATTGTCTGGCAAGATAGACGAACCGTAAAACTCTGCGAAGACCTTAAAAAAGATGGCTTAGAAACGCCGCTTCATCAAAAAACAGGGCTTTATTTAGACCCTTATTTCTGTGCCACCAAAATTAACTGGATTTTAAACCATGTACCTAACGCACGTCCTCGTGCAGAACGCGGAGAACTACTCTTTGGGACTATCGATAGCTTCCTAATCTGGCGTTTCACGCGTGGCATGAAAACCGTCACCTCCTCTAAAAAAGCTATCCACGTTAGCGATGAAACCAATGCCTCACGAACCAATCTCTATAATATTCATACACATGATTGGGATAACGAACTACTAAAAATCTTTGATGTTCCACGAGCTATGCTACCAAAAGTCCTACCTTCGAGCACGCATTTTGGAGAAATTCACCCCGAATTTTTAGGTGCACCCGTGTCCATTTCAGGCGTGGCAGGCGACCAACAATCTTCTTTATTTGGTCACGGTTGTTTTAAGAAAGGCATGATGAAAAGCACTTATGGAACGGGTGCTTTCCTCTTGGTACACACAGGTAAACAGCCTCTCCTTTCCAAACATCAACTTTTAACCACCTGTGCCAGTCGTTTAGAAGGCGATTTACCCCAATATGCAGTGGAAGGTTCTATATTTATAGCAGGTGCGTTATTAAAATGGCTTAAAGAAAACCTAAATTTTCTAAAAAATTACGCTGAAAGTGATGATCTGGCAGCACAACTTAGCGGTAATGACGGCGTTTACATCGTTCCTAGTTTTAGTGGATTGGGTGCCCCTTATTGGAATGCTCGTGCCCGTGGAGCCATATTAGGTTTAACACGTGCCACTACACCTACGCATATTGTCCGTGCGGCACTTGAAGCCATTGGTTTTCAAACGCACGATCTTATAGCAGCACTCACTGAAGATGGGATTAAACCCACTAGTTTACGTGTGGATGGCGGTTTAGCCGCTAGCAATTGGCTGATGAAATTTATTGCCAAACTGAATGAATTAACCATTATTAGACCCTCCATTTTAGAAACAACCGCTCTCGGTGCCACTTATTTAGCAGCCTTGCAAACAGGTCTTTATGCAAATATGACGGTTATAGAAGAGACCATCACTGAGACTGCACGGTTTAATCCTAATGATTCGCTAGGAATGGAAGAAACTAACTCTAAAACCGATTTTAATCGAGTCCATTTGCTTAAAAAATGGGAAAAAGCCGTTCGAGCGGTTCAGCTCTTTGCTGAAGAATAAAGGTATTTCTTTCTCTAAGGCTCTATTTAGAAGTGGGAGGCTTATAAAGTCCCCGTAATACCCAGTGAGCATCATCGTAGAGCATGAGAATCCAAGCAAGTATAAGCATAAATAAGGGAACGAGGGGCTGTGAAGTAGTTGCGGCTAATTCTGCAGCAATGGCTCCTCCCAAATAAGCATTGACTAGCAGAAATCCAATGCTACGTGTAATGGGAATAACAAAACAGAGGGCTGTTATCAATTCTAAAAAACCAATAGTGCGAATCACTTCTCCATAGCCCATTGTCTGCATAGTGCGAACAAGTGTAGGATTTAGGGTAAGTTTATTAAAGGCACTTACAAATAGGGGCAAACTGAGTAAAACAGCCCCTACATTGACAACGACAAACCGACGCTGCACCATCATTCTCCATTACAATCCTATATAATAAGGACGATCATTTATAGTCATATAATAAGGACTATCATTTATAGCCATATAATAAGGATGATCATTTATAGTCATAAACTTATAGCTTTTATAAGAAAATCTAAATTTGGATATTATTCGGGGGGGTTTATAAGAATAAAGATTTATTGATAATAAAAATTTATAGGAAATTTGTAGGAAATTTGCAAGAATCTACGAGAATAGCAAGAGGGTAGTAAAATAAATAGCACGATAATACTAAGATAATGGACTAAAATTTATATAAAATACGAATAATTACTTAAATAGGGAAGTTTTACTCGTTAAATAACGGGTTCTTGAAATGTAATGGGAAAACCGCTTGCTTTTTTATGACCTCCTCCACCGTAGCGTTCTGCGTATTTTGCACAATCCATATTACCACGACCTCGCATACTGACGCGTTTGGTATTGAGATTGACGAGGAAAGCATATTCCAAATTATACCGTGCAAGTGCTTTATTGAGCAAATCTGAACTTTCACTTTCACCATAAACAAGGCCATATTTATAGTTATCTTTATCGGAATTGACTTTCATGGCTCTAAGGAGGCGTTCTTCACGAGAATGCTGCTGTTGTTTTGAAAAATTAAGGATAATTTTCTCATCATGGGAAAATTCGGTATCAGGATTTTGTGCAAAGCGTTTAATATAAGCGTGATCACCAGATAATCTATGGAGACGAGCAAGTTCATCACCCATAGCATGTTGTTTAAGCCAAAGGTCTCTATCGTTTGTATAAATGATAAATCTTTCGTAAGGAGATAATCGTTCGGCATGTTCTGAATGATAGCGATCGTAGAGGATTTTTGAAGCACACTTATGTAAGTTGAAAATGATCTCAATATTTGCCTGTTTGGGGACTGTTACCTTTTCTAGCCATTCTGTGCTTTGATGATGATCGTAAATGCCACAGAAGGCATTTTTATCAGCAATAGCCTCGAATAACTCTGGTAAACAAGAACGGGGTGGAGCAATGTCTGCAATAATAAAATTACCCCCTGCTTCCAAGGTTTCCACGGCATGAAGCACTTCTTGTTCCATGCGTTCATGTGTTGCCATAATATAGGCAATTTCAGGAAATATTTTTTTGGCAAGGACCACTGCTGCTGAGCCATCTGGACAATTTTTATGTGCAATAACGATATTTGCATGCAATTCTCCATCAGCTTTGTCCTTCAAATTAAGGTATTCTTTAAGTTCCATAATTGATTATAATATTGTATTACCTATTTATAGTCAAACTTATTACAAAAAGCTACAACACTTTTATAAATAAAGGTGGTGTAAGTAAAAAGGACACATCCAATAGAAAAGTCTTATTGGAGTTTCTACTTCAATTTTAGATATTTAATAAATTCCTATGATTGTTCGAGCTATTTTTCCGCTATTTAACGGAATTAATAAACAATATTAGGATAAATATACCCTTCCCATTTGAGACGAATAGGGTGATTGGGTGTCCAGGAAACAAAATAAGACATATCTTCGTTATTAGCTTCATCTAGTGGGATTTCATTCAAAGTAAGCGAAGTAGTGGTCCAGCCTGCATCGGGAATATAGATTTCCGTGTAAATATGATAAAGCCGTGTAGCCGCTCGTGCAGCAATGCCCAATTTTCTAAGCAAAGCTATTTCCAGTGAAGTTCGTTCCGTACAAGCACCCTTGCGTTTACGACTCAATTCCTCAGCCGTCATGTACATATTTTTGATATTGTAATACGTGAGATTGCCACTAAAGAAAAGATCGCGTTTTTGCCAATCATAATTGATCTCTCTATCTAAGATCTTCGCAAGCTGTTTCCATATTTCTGTTACAGAGCCATTGGTATCAATCCTCCTAATAAGCGAATCGATATAAGCCGATGGAACAATTTTTTCTGAGAATTGGGTAAATTCATCATGAATTTCAGCATAATTTTCTTCCATTGCCTTTAGATAGGGATCAATGGTGTAACGTTTGCCTTGAATGTTAATATGTGTATCTAAAAGCTCTTCCAATGCTATACGATAGCGTAAATCGCTATGAAAGGTTACTATTTGTCCTTTTTTAAAGGGGACTGAGACAAGACTTTTAAGGTCATCATTGCTTTTTTCGGAAAATTCGGTAGTTCCAGCCACTGTATTTTTTTTGTATAAAAGCTCACGTCCCTCTTTTGAAAAGGGAAAATTGATTTCAAGGTCTAAATTTTCATTAACTTCTAGTGATTTCATGCCCAATTGATAAAAACCACGTGCCGTGTAATCTGTCAAAATATAAATATCAGCAATATTATTGAAAGCATTGATAGCAGGTAGTAGTTTATGATAACGGACATAAAACACCCCTAGCTTTTTATCAACATATTCACTAAGTGGGAATTGGTGGAGTGGTGAAAAACCTAGCCGTTTGAGTCTACTCAATGAAGGAAAATCGATAGCCTCACGAAAACGAACGATAACATATAATTTGATGGTGAGTACTTGATTGAGTTTTTCTCTAAGCGAAGATGTTTTAAAGTCTTCACCTCCATATTTGATGATAGAGAGATGGCTATCGGGAGAGAAACGTCTTTTAACGCTTTCATATTCCTGAAATAAAGCGGGTGGGATCTGTGTTTTAGTTTCGGGGAGTTCGTATAATTCGGCTGAAAACAGTAGATCGGAAAGATCTTTAGATTGACTATCTTGTACAACTCTCTTCTGGTGAGAAGAAGTTATATTTGTCTCAGCATCTGCAGATTCAGGTGCAGGCTTATCCTGTTTTTTACTCCAAATCCACTTGAAGTTACTCTTTAATGCTTCAAAACCTGCTAAAACTATATTTTTATCAGCTATTTTGCTTTCATCAGCTTCTGTTAACTGCTGAATGGGCGTATTATTGTGGGAAGATAATTGAAATTCTTTTTTAAGCTGGACACTGTAATAACCCAATGCTATTATTGCAAGAATTTGAATAGTGAAGATGATTTTTAAGTACTTTTTCATGATATAGCTATCTTATTATATAATCGTGCTTAATAGTAAAAAATTTGTAAAAAATTTATAAAAAAGTACCTTTTATCTTACTTTTTTTAGAGTATACCTTCAAATTCAGGACGTATCTTTAAATACTTACAAACAACTATGGTTCTATATTGTCAATTTATAGGGTAATACCGTAAGTTTATAGAGCAATTCAATATTATTTAGTGTAAACCGTTCGTCTACTACCCACTGCTCATCATTAAAAGATAATATGTTTTTTAAAAAAAGCACGAAATATTTTACGAATACTCCTAATAATTAGAAATATTTGCAGCAAACATCAAAATAAATAACTTTACAAGCTAATAAACAGCACTAAATATCAAAATAAATACTCTTTATAAGCCAATAAATAGCACTAAACATCAAAATAAATACTCTTTATAAGCCAATAAATAGTCTTATACCTTGTGATAATGGAGTAAAACATTACTAGCAGTCGTTGAAAAACTACTCCTAGTAAGAAGTGCCTTACTAGGATAATTTTGAGCAAGAGTCTTAACTTGAATAATATTAATGTTCGAACAAGCTAGGAATTTGATGGCCCAAGCATTGAGTAAAGTTGCCAGTCCGCTTTTCCTATAATCAGCATCTACAATGATATAATCTAAACTACCCCAACCATTTCCTAGCGTTTTGGAAAGAGTCTTATTGATAATAAATGAAATAAAGGCGATAGGGATACGTTTCTGCTGGATAGTCATTTCGCATAGACAAATATAATGATGATCTGATTGAAAACTTTGACTGATAGTTTCTTGATAGATCTGCTGAACTACGGCGTCATTAAAATGCTTGTCGAGACGATAACGTGAGGGAAAGACCGTCTTTGCAATCAATTTCATAAGTGCTTTAGAATCGTCTAAACAGGCTAAACGAAAAGAAAGTTTGGGAGTTGCAAGGTCTAAATTGTCTATTCGTGTCAAGTCTTCCTCTAATACAGATGGAAGGGCTCGTGATTCTGGTAAAACAAGCGTATAAATGGTCTCATTTGCAATATAATAAAATCCATGCCTAAGTAATGTATTAATGGCGGATATATTCTCTGCTGGAAGCCTTGTTGCTATAAAATCAGGGCTACACCCATCCATTTGCATTGTTTTTAACATATTTTGCCATAATGTGCTATAAATCAATTCTTCTTGACTTGAAGTCATGCTTGTCTTAATAGACGATGATTGAGTAGACGATGGTTGAGCTTTGGGTGCTTGTTCTCTCCTTTTTTCTACCGTCCCCTGCTCCGTCATCTCTTGCTCTATCGTCTCCTGCTCCGTCATCTCTTGCTCCATCGTCTCTTGCTTCATTTCTTGCTGTGACTCTTGCTTTATCTGATATTTCACAGGGTGTTCTTGCTTCGTCTGGTGTTTCACAGGGTGTTTATGTATGCTAACGATAGTGGAATCACCCGCTTTCTCTGACGAAATCATGAAATCTTTCAATAAATAAGCTTCTTTTCTTAATATCTTAGAGAGAAGTTTAAATCGTCTAAAAGATCCCAATCCTAGAACTTGAGCTCTATTTAGCGGCACTTTTTTCTCTAAATGACCCTTTCTTTCTAAATGCTCCTTTCCTTCTGATTGACCTTTATTTTCTAAATGATTCCCTAAATTAGCTGATAAATGACCTTTATTTTCTAAATGATTCTCTAAATTAGCTACTGTTTGCGGGGGTAGAACATCTGAACGAAATTCTGAATTGGCTATTAAAGCGGGGGTGAAAGCGGGGGTGAAAGCGGGGGTGAAAGCGGGGGTGAAAGGAGGCGTATGCGGGGGGGTAGATTGGAGGTTAGATTGGGGGGCAGATTGGAGGGCAAAGTGGGAAGGATCTTTCCAATCCGATGAAGCTTGAGAATATGATTGCAGTGCTGCTAGCCATTGCTGTTTCGTCAATATCCAACCATAGCGTTCGGTTAAGAAATTCTCATAATGAAAAGCTCCTAAACGTTCTACATCTACTTTTGTTAAGCGTTGCTGATACCGTCCGTAAGGATAATTGACAAATAAGGCTTTAATAGCTTGGGAAATAGCGTGTTTGCCGGGAATAGACCGCTTCGAAGCATCTGGAGAATCTAAAGAATTTGAAGAATCTAAAGAATTTGAAGAATCTGAGGGGTCTGGAGAATGCGAAGAATCCTTAGTAGCGGAAGATTGTAAAACTTGACTACCCTCTTCTGAAGCCTTTTCTAGCTCTTTATCTCCTAAAGTCTCCTTTGGTCTTTTTAGTCCTTTTAGCCCTTTATTTTCTGAAGTTTTCTCTAGTTCTTTATTAAGACTTGATTTCAAATGCGAAGCTCTCATAATTAGGCTGTTTAATTAGGCTGTTATAATAAGTTTGAACCTTATAGGCAACCTAAGTTAACTTTTATCATTAAAAGATTGAAAAGATTACAGTTAATTATCGTAATATAGCTAATTATCGTAAGAAACTACCATCAACTAGCAAAAAAACCATTTCACTGCAAAAAAAACCGTTCTACTTTATAGGTATTTTTTAAGCAAGCTATTTTTATAGATAATTTTTTAAGCAAGCTATTTTTATAGATAATTTTATAAGCAAGCTATTTTTATAGATAATTTTATAAGCAAATATCAATATAAAAGTCTTCTAGCATAAAGACCATCATTGAAGTAGTAACTTACTTAACGACTCATATTGAAGTAGTAACGTACTTAAAAGCTAATCCATTAAAGCAATATTGACTTAAAAACTCACATTGAAGACAATAACAGAACCATTATCTATTCTAAATAAGTTAGAAATATCGTCTATTCCAAGCAGATAAAAGCATCATCTATTCTAAATAAGTTAGAAATATCGTTTATTGTAAGCAGATAGAAGTATTTACAATAGATCCAGCATAACTTCTTCTTCTACGGGTTGGTCGTAATCAATATCTGTTCGAGCAAATCCAAATAAATTTAAAAAATCCTTCCAATAGCCATCTAAATCAGCAAGTTCATTTAGGTTTGTCTCATCGACCATTTTCCAACGCCGCATGACTTCTTCTTGAACGGCTGGGCGTAATTCTAAATCATCCAAGCGAAACCAGCCAAACTTATTAGAATCGGGTTGTTTTTCAAGTTCTTGTTTCCCTATCTGGGTAAAAAGTCTTTGTATTTGCAAGGCTGTGTCTTCATGAATTCCCTGCTCTTTCATAACTTTATATAAAATAGACACATAAAGTGGGAGAATAGGAATGGCAGAAGAGGCTTGCGTTACAAGTGCCTTATTGACGGAAATAGTTGCCGCACCGCGAATCTCTGTTAAAGAAGCCAATTTTTCATTTAAAGCTTGTGCTGTCTGCTCTAAATGGTCTTTTGCACGACCAATTGTCCCCTTCCTGTAGATATCCGCCGTAATATCACTACCAATATAAGAATAAGCTAACGTTTTAAAGTTTTTATTTAAAAGTCCCTCATTTAAAAAAGTTTCGACCCACAGTTCCCAATCTTCACCCCCCATTACTTTGACAGTGGCAGCCACTTCTTCTGGCAAAGCTGCTGGAATAGAAATTTCATTCATCGTTCGCGTGGTTACATTGACTGTTTTAGAAGTAATATCCTTGCCTATTGGCTTTAATACGGATGAATACGTAGTTTCAGTCTCTGCATCAAGTCGTTTGGGTGCCGCCATACTGTAAATAAGTAGATCAATTTTACCCATTTTATCGCGAATTACTTCACAAGCACGCTTTTTTGTCTCAGGACTAAAGGCATCTGCATTGAGAGAGGCTGCAAAATATTTTTTTTTACGTGCTTCTTCTTCAAAAGCAGCCGTATTATACCATCCCGCACTTGCCGTACGCCCCTTCCGAGGAGGTCGCTCCAGTGCAATATTGAGCGTATCACTCCCCATTCCAAAAGCCGTTACAATTCTACTCGATAACCCATAACCCGTCGAACCCCCAATAATCACCACTTTCTTAAAAGTAGTTGGAAATTCATCTAATTTCTCTACTTTAGCAATCTGATCTAAGACATTTCTCCGACATCCCTCAGGATGTGCCACCACACATATAAAGCCCTTAACTCGTTCCTTAATAATCATACTCATTTTTCCCATTCCCTCATATCATAAATATTTAAATAATTACAAATAATTGCCTTCATAACCACTATTTCTACTCGATAACCCATAACCCGTCGAACCTCCAATAATCACCACTTTCTTAAAAGTAGTTGGAAATTCATCTAATTTCTCTACTTTAGCAATCTGATCTAAGACATTTCTCCGACATCCCTCAGGATGTGCCACCACACATATAAAACCCTTAACACGTTCCTTAATAATCATACTCATTTTTCCCATTCCCTCATATCATAAATATTTAAATAATTATAAATAATTGCCTTCATAACCATTATTTCATGAATCCATTTTACTAAGCCATTTCATGAATCCGTTCCATGAAGCTCTTATTCCATAAAATCCGTTCCATGAAGCTCTTATTTCATTAATTCGTTCCATAGAATCGCTTATTTCACTAATCTCTCTTCCTGAAAGTAATAAACATCACCCTAATACAACTCCATTATAACGAAAATAAAAGGCAATATCTTATAAAATTGATGACCCCCCCCTAGCATTACTCGTCACACTACTTGATAATTAGTCATTAATATACTTGGTAATTAGTCATTAAACTTAATAATTAGCTATTAAATATACTTGGTAATTAGTCATTAAACTTAATAATTAGCTATTAATATACTTGGTAATTAGTCATTAAATATTAGCAACTATAAGTAAATTGGGTAAAATAGGTAAATTAGGTAAATTAAATTGGTGGCTATAAGTAAATTATATTGGTAACTATATCATCGATATGATTGCTAGGAATAGACGTTACCTCTAAAAATTAAAAATTTTCAAAAAAATCACTATTTCTAGCACAAAATGCACCTAACACTCTCCAGTACCCTAGCCATCTCTATCAATATTTCCGTCCATTTCTCTTAATTTCTTCCTTTTCATTGACCTTAACTCACACTAAAATCAATGATAAAACCACTTATAGAACTACCCATAAAATTAACCATAAAACTAACCATAAAACTAACTTATAAAAATTTAAACTTAATCTAAAAAATTTACTTTACAATCCTTATTTATATTTATAATATAAACGAATATAAACATATAGAATATGAATACAGACTAGTATGCCTAAATTGTTGACGGTTAAATAGTTAGGGGACATCTTATATTCATACATATTTCAACCACATACCCATTCAACCACATACCCATTATATGTCCAATATCTCCAATATGTCTAATACGTCCATTACTACATCCATTATACGTCCATTTTTTTCATATACCCATTCTTTCATAGGCATGCTTTTTCCCTTTCTTTTACTAACATCGTCAAAGAACACCCCAAATATAGCTAGTTTAATGTTACCATATACTAAATAACCATCAAAGACTATTTATTTCTACTAACCCACGAACGCTATTTATTTCTACTAACCCACGAACACTATTTAAGCTACTTTTAGTTAAATTAGCGACTTTTACTACTTTTACTGCTTTATACTACTTATTCCACCCCGCTAAAAACTTACACCTAAAATAAACCCTGTCATAATATGCCATTTATACATGTTATTTTTAAGTTTTTATACTACTTTCACTAAAAATGATACCACACCCATCCCCCCTCTCAAAGCACCTATTTTCTCATAAACTAGGACGCAAAAACCCTTTCAACAACAATAATATTAATAACACCCTGCAAAAACTCCTCCAAGCAGCTTGTTTAGCCTTAGTCATCCTGCTTATCCTTTCCAACTGTACCAGTACAGTGGGGAAAAAAACTGTTAAACAAGAATTTTCAAACAATACAGATATTCTTCTCTTCACACTTTCTGAAGCCAGAAACTCCTTTATAACAGAAGATATTGACTTTAACGTCGATAACGCAAGTAAAACTATTTCACTCCCATTAACGCTATCCCAACTCCAAACAAATGCCGTTATCAATTCAAAGACAAAATTTATTATCGACCTAGCCATTCCCGATGGAGCTAGCATTGTGATCAATGGCAAGATCATTCGCGAACAAAGTAACATATCTTTATTTCTTGCAAAAGGCTTTTTCGTAGGACGTGATGTACCGCTTGTTGTCATTGCAGAAAATCAGACCAATCGTCAAAATTATGTTATTTCCAGCACATTTGAAAAACCTACTTTCTCATTTAGATATTCTAAACGTAAGTATCGCTTTAAAACCAAACAACGTGAGACCAGCATAAAAGCCCCTACCATTAGAGGTTCTGCGAATGGTCGCATTTTTTATAGAATTTCCCCAGTGGATGATTATGCCATTCTCAACCGAAATGGTGGCATAACCCTCAAACCAGACGCAACCGCTACCGAAGCGATGACGCGAAAATATGTCATTCGCGGAAGAAGACAAGGTGTTAGGTTTGCTCGCAGACTAGAAATTACTTTTTATCCAAATAGAAGCCCCTCTGCCCCTCTTCTCACTTCACCACACAATTATGTACGCGATATCGATCGCAATAAAAACTTAGAACTAAAATGGGACCCCAGTACAGATCAAGATAACGACCCCCTCACCTATAATATCCTCATCTACAGTAATAGCAACCTCTTCACCGAAACAAGCCTCAGCACCCTTTATCAAAATGAAGATGAACAAGATGAAGACGTCTTTCTCCTCAATACAAAGACGACTAATACATCTTATTCTATTGATTATCATAACCTTAACCCCGATACACTCTATTACTGGAAAGTCATAGTAAGCGATGAATATGCACAAACGGAAAGCAGCACCTTTCGCTTTACCACCATAGCCAATAGTCCTCCAAATGATTTTTCATTGCTATTCCCCCCTTCCAATGCCGCCATTGAATTTGGCAAAAAAACATCGGATTTTAGCTGGACAGCTAGTACAGATGAAGATAGAGATGCCATAAACTATTTCTTCTACCTCTCTAGTGATATCAAAGCCATTCGTAAAGTCATTCGCGATTCCGTCCTGACTAAAGATTTCGTTTTAAAAACAAATATCCTCCAAACTATAAAATTAAAACATCCCCAAAGTATAAATTATCTCATAAATGGCTAGCACCCAATACAACCTATTACTGGACTGTAAAAGCAACGGATTCCTTTACTGAAAAAATTGCAACCATTAACGAATTTACAACCACCTATGCAGGCAATCCTATCACCATCCTTTTACCTCTCAATAACAGTGAACGCATTAATGGAAGATTTCCCATTAAGCTAGAATGGGATTCTCCACAAAATTTAACTCCGCCCCCCTCAGAAACGAATCCCATTTATTACACGCTCTATATGAGCGATAATGAACGTGCTGTGGTACTAGAACAAAAAAATGCACTTTTAGCACGCGATGTTCCAACCAATACCTTCACCCTTACAAATAAACTAGCCACAAAAACAACGTACTATTGGAAAATAAACGGCTCCACCCTACCCCAAGAAGAACTGGCAGACGAACCCAAAAAAAGTAAAAAGCCATCTCCAGAAGAAGCAACCTCCAACACAACTTTCATCTCAGCACTCTCAAGCTTCACCACCACTAACCATACTCCCACACGCCCTTCTCTAAATTATCCCATCAATCAAATGGATAACATTCCACGTATCAACGGCGTCTTATTATCCTGGAATGCTAGTGTAGACTTGGACGATGAACCCATAACCTATAATGTCTATCTCTCTACACTAGAAGAAGACATCTACCTAACGGATAAACAAGTTCAAATAGCAACAAATATTGAGGAAATAGATTACACTATTCCACCTGAAAATCTAGAACGTCTTACCAAATATTACTGGAAAGTAACGGCAAGCGACGGCAAAGATGAAGTGGGCTCACCTGTTTATAGTTTTACAACAGGTAAAAACCTTCGTCCTAAAGCACCTGAATTACTGAGTCCCCTCGCATCTAACCCGGATACCGAAAAACTCAACCCAGAGCTTGATTATGCAAATGGTCTCACCTTTATCTGGGGACTTCCCACCTACATTGAAGGCGATGAAAATTACCACGTTCTCATCGCTACCAATGTTGAAGATTTGAATGAAACCGATGCCCTCATTAAAAGCGAACCTACTTCTAGGTATCGTTTTGTCATCAAGAGTTCGGAATTACTCCCTAAAACAAAGTATTTTTGGAAAATTTTAGTAACGGACATCTACGGAGAAACAAATGTCTCTACTCCACAAAGTTTTAGGACTAAAGGATTTTCATTAAGACTTAATCGTCGCCTGATAACTGCAAAAGATCCCAATAAGTTATCATTTTCCCTCTATTTAACGGGTACTTCCACCATCAAAGATAAAAGCTTCGGTTATCGTTATAAACTCAAGGATAATCATCCCAATACACCCGATATGACAGGCGAAGGCATCCTCTCAAGTGCCAGACTCACGCAACCACTCAATATTGCTAGATTGGGCTCAGGACCACTTACCTTAACCGTCCAAGTCCTAGATAACGAAACCGATCAATTGATAGAAGCTTTCAAACAGACGCTACGTCAAGAAAACTTTATCAAAGTCTCCTCTCATGAAACCCTTACGAAAATAGGTAAAAGTCCTTCCACTCCACTCTCCGCTACTTATACCCTCATGAATAATATTGATCTGGATAAGGTTATATTCGAACCTATTGGAAGTGCTTCTGATCCCTTTACGGGCACTTTCTATGGTCAATCGCTTACCATTAGTAACCTTATAATGATACGAAATGAAAAAGAAGACACAGGTCTCTTCGGTACTATCAAAGATGCAATGATAAGCGATATGACCCTTCGTACTAGTAAAGCAGGCATCCGTGGAGGTGACTTTACAGGCGGACTTTCAGGTAAAATCACAGGAACGTCCACTATTAGTAACGTTGCATTTTACGGAAACGTTAAAGGTGATGATCAAACGGGAAGTATAGCAGGACGTATCAATGGAAAGACCACGCTAAGTAACGTAGTAAGTCATGGAACGGTGAATGGGCATGATACTGTTGGTGGCATTGGCGGGCGCGTTTATAGCGGTGTCAATATCATAAATTCTAAATCATTTGCTAGTGTTTCTGGCAATAACGACGTGGGTGGTCTCGTTGGACGTGGCATCAATATTGTCATCAATCAAAGTGCAAGCAAAAATACTATTCAAGGACGTAATGACGTTGGAGGTGTTGCAGGTTCACTCGTTCAAAGTCGTGTAACGCGAACTTCATCGCGATCGCAAATTACGGGGGCTCGTAAAGTAGGCGGAATTACAGGTTGGCTCAGTGCCAGTGAAATTTTAAGCTCTTATGCCACCAGTGAAATTACTGGACTCAGTGACGTTGGGGGAATTGTTGGCTATACTCTCAGTGAAAGCAAGATCAATAACACGTATAGCGAAAGTCGTATCCGCGGACGTAACAACGTAGGAGGCATTACAGGTATCATTGGTGGAAGTAGCTCTATTCTAAATAGCTACGTGCGTGGAGCTATTATTCCCAACGTCAACCGTCAAGACACGACGCAGTCTTCTAATTTTGGGGGAATTGCTGGCAATACTGAAAATGTTAATACCCTTAAAAACAATTTTTATAGTTTCACCTCCATCGAACCCATTAAAAGCCTTGAAATCGTTCTTACCGAAGAGAAAAAAGCACGTGCCCTTACAGGGAATAAAGGTCTTGACATATCGTCTCTAAAAAAAGCAAGTTCTTTTCAAGATTGGGATTTCAATAATATCTGGGGACTTAACTCTGATCTCAATAATGGCTTCCCATTCCTTAGAGAAAATAGAGCTAACTAAAAAACGCTTCTTCTTCACGCAGAAAGCCATTATAGAAATGTTGTTTGCTAAAAAGAGCATAAAGACTGTAGTTATTTCTTACTAATAAGAATATAGTTATTTCTTACTAATAAAAACATAGCTATTTCCTACTAATGAGAATATAGTTATTTCTTACTAATAAGAATATAGTTTTATTTCTTACTATAAAGCCTCTAAAAAGTGACTACTTGGAGGTCATTATTTAATACTGTACAGTATGCAACCTTATTATTATCCACTTTCTTATGAAGACGATTTGACTGATAATGATCGCACTCTCGACGAAACATTTGAAAGCCCTTTTATCTTCACGGTAAGTGAATTCACAAAAAGCATCGCGAGCATCCTTTCCTCCAATTTTTCATTTATTTGGGTAAAGGGAGAGATCAGTGACGTCTCCGTCTCCAGTCGCGGACATATTTACTTTAAATTGAAAGACGAAACTGCCCTCATTCAAGCCACCGTATTTCAATCACAAGTCAGTCAACAACCTTACCTTGCTAAAAACATTGTTCAGGGAAATATCGTTGAATGTTTAGGTTCTCTCTCCTTCTATGAAAAATATGGAAAATGCCAATTTTTAGTTAAAGAAGTACGGGCAATAGGTACAGGCATAGGAGACTTACAGCTTACCTTCTTAGCCCAACGCGAACAGTTCATAAAAGAAGGACTTTTTGCTGCTGAAAAGAAACAACCACTACCCATGTCCATTAAAAAAGTGGGCATTATCACTTCATCTACGGGTGCCGTCATTTCTGATATCATCAATGTCTTTAAAAAATACTCCCATCATACCTACGGAGCGTTTTCACTTTTTCTCTACGATACTCCCGTACAGGGCGATAATGCTCCTAAGCATATTGTCCAGCAAATAAGCCGTGCCAATGAAGAAGCAAGGGTCGATGTCCTTATTTTAGCACGTGGCGGAGGAAGTTTGGAAGAACTGGCTACTTTTAATGACCCGCTCATCGTCCGTTCTGTAGCTGCGAGCACTATTCCCATTATTTCTGCCATAGGGCATGAAACTGATTGGGTTTTTACAGATGAAGCCGCCGATTCTCGCGTTTCAACGCCAACAGCCGCAGCAGAACTTCTCATAAAAAATCGTGCTGATTGGCTTCAAGACCTCCTTATTTTACGGCAAACAGCCTATGAGCTCATTACAACCAAAATTCGTGACCTCACCCTACGTATAGAAATCGCCTCTCCTAAAAGGTTGCAAACGCTCTTAAAGAGTAAAGTAGCTGCCTATCGTTATAATTTAGAGCTCATAGAGGAAGCTAATAAGCGTGCTATAAACACTTTGCTTAAAAATAAACAGCAAAAACTCTCGTCCCTAGAGAAAATCCTAACGTCATTAGCCCCACAAGAGGTCTTAAAACGTGGTTACGTTGCTATTGAAAAGGATAATAAGTGGATATCCCGAGCAGCTGAGCTCTCTCCAGCAGACCGCGTTACGCTTATTTTTCAAGATGGTAAAAAAACAGCAGATATTCGCTAATTTTCGCTAATTTTCGCTGATTTTCTTAGATTCATCAAATCCACCTTTTTCTAAAGAATTCTTCCCATGGCTTTTCTAATCTATTACATTACAGAAATTACTGCAAAAGAAAGCCCACCCCCACACACAAGCCATTCTGCTATTTCCACGCCTTCCAAATCTCCCACACTTTCCAAGTCTCACAATCAAAAAAATCCTGCTAAAGAAAGGCTTTGTATAACGCTAAGCTCAAAAGATCCTCACGCACCCCCAACCACAGCAGCTAAATCTCAACTAAAAACGTTCACAAGGTTCTTTCCCAGTGAAGATCTTGCAGAAAATCTTCTCGCTTCCATTCATAAAGTACTAACACTCGGAGGCTATAAAGCACGTGACCTTAAAGCTCTAGGTGTCCTTACAGGACCAGGGTCCTTCACCACCACACGCACCACGCTTATCACAGCCCAATCACTCAATTTTATCTATCCGCACATAAAACTCTACGCCTGTTCAAAATTTATCCCCCTAGCCCTTTATACCCTACAAACCCTTAAAAAAGAAATAACGGCTAGTATTTTAAGAGAATACGCCCCTACTCCATTAAAAGAACCCCCATCCACTCGAGAAAAACCGCTCCGTAAGGGTCAAAACGCATCTCCCGCTCATGATGCACTCAATTCTCACACATCCCCAACCATTTTAGCCGTTGTCTTAGAAAGTCTACAAAATAATAGCTTTATTCAATATTTTAAACTACTTCCAAGTCCCGTACTCCCAGCACTTTTCAGTCAAAAAACCACTTCGAACACCCCATTAACCAAACTTCCTCCAATTATCCCCATTCCATTAGGTGTGCCCTATGAAATAGCCACTGCAGATATCATTCCTACAGCACCCGCCATCTTAGAAACATTGCTTGCAGATGAAAACGCTCATGAAATCGCTCAAGAAAATACTCAGGAAAATACCCCATATTCAGCTTCATTACCCACTTCTCTAACTAGTTCAGTACCCATTCCACAGCCTACTATTCCAGCCCGCCACACTTCCAGCACACCCCAGCATACCAATACCAAGCAAAATGCACCTCATCATGCAAATACCAAGCAAAATTCACCTCATCATGCAAATAATAAGCAAAATTCACCTCATTATGTAAATAATAAGCCCATTAACCTGCTAATTAAAGCCGTTCCCCCGTTAGCTAACACACTGCAAACTTCGCCCCCAATCCCTGCTACTACCCATCAAACAGTCTCACCACCCCCATTTAAAGCCCAATCCACCGCTACGTCGTCCAAACTCACCCTTCATATCACAGATATTTCTTCATCACCCGCTAAATCCATAAGATCCATCGTGCCCTTCCCTCCAGAAACCCTCCAAACACTTTTCTATTACAATGCCATTTACAACAACCTCTTCAATCTAAAAACCTCATACAAAGCCCTAAAACCCCTTTATATCAGAAAAGGCTATCAAACCATGCCTCGCCTTAAATCTCCACCAAACTAAGATTTTTTAAAACCACAGCTATATTTCCCCCTCATATCCTTTAACTAATATATATTCTCATATTATGACTCTAACCACTATCATTGCTATACTCTATTTCCTAGGTGGACTTGCCATGCTTATTAAAGGTGCAGATATCCTCATAGATCAAGCTGTCCGCCTTGCAAAACATTTTAAGATTTCGCCCCTTATCATAGGCATTGTCATCATTTCGTTTGGAACGTCTCTTCCCGAATTAGCCGTGTCCCTTGTGATAAGCATTCAAAAAGGAAATAGCAATCTTATCGTTGCCAATGTACTTGGAAGCAATATTGCAAATGTTCTCTTAGTCTTAGGTGTTGCCACTTGTTTAGGGCCTCTTGTTGTTTCAAAGGAAGTATTGAAAAATCATCTTGCTATGGGAGCCCTTGCATTATTACTCTTTACGGTGTGCTATCTTATTCTAAGTCCTTATAGGATTACTAGATTAGAAGGACTTTTCCTCCTTCTCGTTATGATGTTTTATATGTATTTACTCTATCATTTCATGCGTACTCAAACCTACCTGGAAAATCAAGCAAATCAGAAAGATTCAGCAAAAATCACTTCCACCAATTCCACCACTTCCACCACTTCCATTGCTTCCACAGACAATTTAGAAGCCAATTTAGAGGATAATTTAGAAGATAATTTAGAGGATAATTTAGAAGCCAATTTAGAAGACAATTCGCTATATTCCAATAAGGATAGCACGGCTAAAAAAGCCCTAGCAATTGACGAAAACCATGCGAGTACGCCTAATTTTACCTCAGAGCAAATAAATAACAGTGAAGAAGGGGCGAATAATAGCCCTTTAGAGCCACCATTATCACTTCCTAAGACCATTTTCATACTTTTCTTAAGTATAGGCTTAATAGGTGGCGGAGGAGAGTTTATCAGTCG
Source organism: Astropecten irregularis (assembly GCA_963971285.1). Classification (NCBI taxonomy): domain Eukaryota; kingdom Metazoa; phylum Echinodermata; class Asteroidea; order Paxillosida; family Astropectinidae; genus Astropecten; species Astropecten irregularis. Next base: position 39,244 of record CAXARH010000090.1, on the reverse strand, counting down.
CAATGTCCTTTATATTGCAGTGGAAGTCTTTAATGGAAATGAAGCGTTTGCAGGGATTATTCTCTTAGCACTGGGAACGTCCCTTCCCGAACTAGTAACTTCTGTTATTGCCTTTAGAAAGGGAGAAAACGACCTTTTATTAGGCAATGTACTAGGCTCAAATATCTTTAATTTACTCTGTATTATTAGCGTCAGTTCTTTGATCACCCCACTCACCCAGCTCTCCTATTATTCGCGTGAACTCTGGATCAATGCTGTTTGCGTTGTTATTATCGTCGTTTTTAGTTTCACAGGCACTCGGTACACACTTTCTCGGAGAAATGGCGTCATCTTTCTATTACTTTACTTGGTCTATCTACAAGCATTCCTAAGTGAAAATATCAATCTATAATCTCCCTAATATCTCTAATTCCCCTAATCCCTCTAATCTCTCTAATCCTTATAGCATTGACTCCCTATGCAGCTTCCAAGCAGACCCCAAAACTCTGATAATACTCTATAAAACTTCTAATAAAACTCTGATAATAGCGTCATCTTTCTATTACTTTACTTGGTCTATCTACAAGCATTCCTAAGTGAAAATATCAATCTATAATCTCCCCCCTAATCCCTCTAATTCCCCTAATCTCTCTAATTCCTCTAATTACTCTAATCTCTAATCCTTATAGCATTGACTCCCTATGCAGCTTCCAAGCAGACCCCAAAACTCTGGTAATACTCTATAAAACTCTAATAAAGCTCTAAAAATGGCGTCATCTTTCTATTACTTTACTTAGTCTATCTACAAGCATTCCTAAGTGAAAATATCAATCTATAATCTCCCCCTACTCCCTCTAATTCCCCTAATCCCTCTAATCTCTAATCCTTATAGCATTGACTCCCTATCTAACTTCCAAGTAGCCCCAAAACTCTGCTAATACTCTACAAAACTCTAATAAACCTCTGATAATAGCGTCATCTTTCTATTACTTTACTTGGTCTATCTGCAAGCATTCCTAAGTGAAAATATCAATCTATAATCTCCCTAATTCCTCTAATCTCCCTAATCCCTCTAATCTCTAATCCTTATAGCATTGACTCCCTATCTTAACTTCCAAGTAGCCCCCCAAAAACTCTGATAATACTCTACAAAACTTCTAATAAAGCTCTAAAAATGGCGTCATCTTTCTATTACTTTACTTAGTCTATCTACAAGCATTCCTAAGTGAAAATATCAATCTATAATCTCCCCCTAATCCCTCTAATTCCTCTAATCCCTCTAATCTCTAATCCTTATAGCATTGACTCCCTATCTTAACTTCCAAGTAGCCCCCCAAAAACTCTGGTAATACTCTATAAAACTTCTAATAAAGCTCTGATAATACTCTACAAAAGCTCTAATAAAGCTCTAAAAATGAGGAAAAGTTAAGGGTCGTAAAAGAGGATTTAAGCGGGATTTACCTAGATTAAGCGGATATTTAGAGGGAATAAGCATTTTTGCGGGCTTATAAGCACTTCTTATAAGCATTTTTTAAGTGCTTAAGTACTTTTTCCAATCCCCCCGCTATCACCTCAACTTTCCTTTTTCTACTCATCAAAGTACTATTCGTTCCGAATATTACAATACCACAAATTGACTAAAAATCTGGCTGCATTGGTTACATTAGCTGCATTGATTGTATTAACTGCATTGATTGTATTAACTGCATTGATTGTATTGACTGCATTGATTGTATTGACTGCATTGGTTGCATTAACTACATTAACTGCATTAGCTACATTCTAAGAAGTGCCGCAAACTTCACATTTACCCAAAATCCGTAAAGCAGCAGAAATTATTAGATTCGTATTTTTATATATACCCGCACCTTTATATAACCATACTTTCATATAACTGCACTTTCATATAACCCTATTTTTTTAAAATATTTTTACCTATATTAAAGAATATCCCCTTAATTTCACCCCATTATAATAAGAATAACCTCTTCCATTATATATAAGAATGACCTCTTCCATTATATACAAGGATAACCTCTTCTATTATCATACAGATACTCCCTTCCTTTATAATGAGAATACCCTCTTTCTTTAAAGATTTACTTAAAATTACTTATTGACACCCTTCTTTAAAGATTTACTTGAAATTTACTTATTATTGAATTATCGTACTTCGTTCTAGTGATTCATTTACATATTTATAAAAGATTTATTGTCTGGGCAAGTCTCCTTCTTGTCATGACTTGGAATACACACCTCTGGGCAAACGAAACAACTATTTTTGAAACGCCAACAGCTCTTACATTGGAACGGGGCGAATTTCAAATTGCCCCGTATTTTTACGATAAAGGAGGGCTCTTATTTCGCCTAGAAGTAGGTGCCAGTCCGTATTTCAATCTAGGTATCGTCGAGTACTTCGACAATCTCATCGGCACCAATATTGGCGTTCCTAGCATTCCAAACGCTTATGTTAAGGTAAAAATTCCCCTTCCTTCAGGAAAAATCTCTTCACTAGACCTAGCCATTGGCTACGATGCTATTTATAGGGGCAATTTTAAGCCTTTTCATCCAACCAAACTTTATGGCATTTACGGCGTGTTAACCTTAGGACTTCCGTGGTTTTCAGAAACACTTTTTGCCCCGCATTATCTCTCTTTCGGGGTTCGTTATCCCCTTATCTTTAAAATGGACGTTCCCGATGCGTTTATGTCCTTCCATTTTCGTTTCCATGAATTTTTTCAATTAGCAAGTGAAATTTCCAACATTCACCTAGGAAAAACTTCCCGATTCCGCTTCCTCAATAACAACGTCATGATCATTGGCTTAGGATATGGCATTACACTTAAAACAACCCTGCAAGTTGCTGGCATAAAAACAGGGCCCAAACCTTCGCATTTTGATACAAAATTAGGTGTTGCCTTTGCAATGACATTTAGAAACTTCTTTTAAATAGATGATATTTCTTACTATAATTGGTACTTCTTACTATAATTAGTAATTTTTACTATGATCCGTGGTTCTTTATAGCGTTGATGATACTTCTTTAGTTGATTGATGGTTAAAATTGTATTATTCGAGCCTCCCAAGCTAGTAGAACGGTTAAGCCCTATCAGTTTGACACGTCCGCTCTTTGAAATTAGAATAGGGGCTTATTCACTTCGTGAGTTATTAGAAGCGTTGCTTAGAGAAGATTTGCTTAGAGAAGATTTGCTTATTAGCACATTACCTGAGCAAAGAATAGAACTCTATCAACTTATAGACGTCTCTCATACCCATAATCCGTCAGCACCGCTTCTAAAGCAATTAGAAACCCTTAGATCTCTCACTTCAGATTTACCCGCTATTTCTCCACCCGCTATTCATCAAAAAGATGAAAAACATGAAAAACATCGTAAAGAACAGCATAAAAACCCTAAATTAGCCCAAACATCCACTCAAGAAATAACTTCAAAAACCACCTCTCCCAATGCCATTCTCTATCTAAATGCAGCCCTCATTCCCGATGAACCCTTTTTAAGGGATCTTTTAGTAAAACTACTTGCCTTTCATGAAAATTTAAAGCATCTTACAGCCTTAGAGCATTCATCCTTGGGTTCTTCTTCTGCTTCACCTTCCGATTTACCTTCCGATTCACCCTCCGCTCCGTCCCTCGCTCAATCCTCTGCTCAGTCCTCTGATTCGTCCTCTGTAAAGGAGCATCTAGCACATTCTAAAACTCTAGCTTCTGCCAATTCCACTCTAGCTTCTCCCCATTCCACTCTATTATGGCTTGAAAAGAATGAAAAGCATGAAACAGTATCACAAGAGAATGAAATAACCTCTCAAAAGCAAGAAACGACCTCTCAAAAGCATGAAATAACATCCCCTGTATTACTTGAAGAAGTTGTAGGGTGGATTTCATCGGAAATGGTAACGTCTAAAGAAGAACTCCTTGAAATAATTAATGGGACTAATAGCAGTGAAATTGTTAATAGTGAAATTGTTAATAGTAAGCCTAATAGTCATGAATTGACCCAATCCCTTACTAATGGGGCTAATTATCGTGAAGTTTTCAAGGTTCTTATTAAAGAACTCCATGAAATACTCAATGCACACGAAGTATTACTTAAAGCACATATTGCTTATAAGATAAAATCCACTCCTATTGATAGAGTACAGGAAATAGCCCCCCATGTTTTCGTTTCCATTCCCGTTCCTGCTTCTGCTTCTGTAGGCGAGCATTCATCTAAAACCGAACTTTCATCTAAAACCGAATATTTATCTAAAAACAAGACTTTATCTAAAAAATCAGCTAAAAACCTTCCCGCCTCATCCTCATCTCTACAAAATTACTCCAATATTACCTTTGAAGCCACTGCTACTACTCCTATATGGATAGAAGCCAGTACTCATATTGGAGCGTATAGTGTCCTTTCAGGACCTCTTTACATAGGAGAGCATAGTCGCATAGCCCCACAAAGCATCCTTATTCATAATGGCATAGGTCATCATACCCGAATAGGAGGAGAAGTCTCCCATACTATCTTTCATGATTTTAGCAATAAAAGCCATTTTGGGTTTATTGGACATTCTGTCATTGGTTCTTGGGTGAACTTAGGTGCTGGGACCACCACTTCCAATCTCAAAAATACCTACGAATCCGTTATCCTCAAACGCCAAAGCGGAGGATTAGTACGAACGGGACGAACATTTGTAGGGGCTTTTATAGGCGATTATGTTAAAACTGCCATTTTAACGGGTATTTATGGTGGCAGAAGCCTTGGAGTAGCCGCCCAAGCACTCCAGACGGTGACACATAATCTCCCTAATTTTAGTTTCTTATTGCAGAGCCAACAGAGCCAACGTTCGCTTAATAAACCTTTGCCACCAGCCCCAGCCAATGAACCGGTACCAGTAGAAGATATAATATCAGCGGAAATAACAGCAGAGGAAATAATATCAGCAGAGAATAAGACTACGAAAGCTAAGCCTTCAACTAATAAACAGGCTAAAAACACTGAATATTCTAAGCATAATAAGAAGATTCTTAGTAAAACTCAGAATAAGAAGCAGACCTTTAGTAAAACTCTCTCCTTAGAAAGTGCCCTAAAGACACAACAGGCAATGTTTAAAAGACGCAACAAAATGCCTACGCCAGTAGAAATTGACCTACTAAAAGTGCTTTACGCTCTACAAAAATAAAGGTACTTTATGCCCTACCAAAAATAAAGCTAGTTGACGCCCTCGCCCCACCAAAAATAAAGCCACTCTTCATTACTCACTAAAAATAAAGGTGCTTTACGCCCCACCAAATAAAGAAGTAGCGAATACAAGTACTCACTACCCTAGCGATTAGGCTTGATAAAAAGAGTGGAAATAAAATAAAGAGGCAGCGAATACAAGTATTCACTACCCTAACGATTAGGTCTGATAAAAAGAGTAGAAATAAAATAAAGAAGTAGCGAATACAAGTACTCACTACCCTAGCGATTAGGCTTGATAAAAAGAGTAGAAACAAAATAAAGAGGCAGCGAATACAAGTATTCACTACCTCCCCACTCCTTTTAAATATTTGAAAATAAGTCTTTCTAACTATTTCCTATATAAATAAGTACCTACTAGAAACTATATGGATACTTACCTACATTGATAATAATATTGTACTATTAATCCATTAAAGTACTATAAAAAAATTAGAAAAAAGGGTTTTTTAAGCTTTTTACTCAATAATTACTAATATATTTATATATTATTGCCTACGTACTACCTATTGACCCTATTTTTCCTTGTACTGACCTTATACTAATCTCCACGTTTATTGCAAATTTAGCAATTTAGCAAAAAAATTCTAAAAAAAATGTCAAGTAATGCAAAAAGTGGTCATTAAAGTAGTAATACAGGCTGATTTTTATAAAATAATTCTCAGTAGATTTTTAGGGAGCAAATTTTTAGAGAGAATTCTCAGTAAATTTCTAAGGATTAGTGGTTAAGGAGCAAATTTTTAGGGAGAATTCTCAGTAAATTTTTAAGGAGTAGTGGTTAACGTGACCGTAATAGGAGCTTCCGCTTCATAAATATAACACGCTTTATCACCATTTAAGGCGGTGGCTTTAAAGGTTAGATAAGTATTTTTGATGTTTTGACAAAATACATTGCGTTTAGCGAGCGAACTTTCTACAAAATTAACTACCTTATATTTATACGTCATTCCACTCTGAAGGGTGAGAGCAAGCATTTTATCGTCCATTCCAGCCCCAGAAGTCTGCAAAGCTGTTAGAGACAATTTTCTATCATTTTCATCGATAACAAAAAAATTGCCCGTTCCTTTCAATGTTATCGTGTAATCTCCTGCTGTAAGATTCCCGGCTTGTGGTGTTGTTTTTAAGTTATGTGTGACGGTACCGGTGGTACCGGCGGCATTGGTCAATGTGAGAGCGGTTATAGTTGGGTCAGCCGCTATAGTAAGAGCAAAATCATACGCTGTTTGAATGCTACAAGTTGCTTTATCTAGGACAATTGCTTGAAAATAGTAGTCATTTCCCCGTTCATAAACCAAACTATCCGATAAATAATCACTCGCAGCACACGTCGTTTGATCTGCTTGCATACGATTGGCTGAAGATGGGACTGTTATACCAAATGATCGCTGTACTGAAATAAGACTTGGGTCTAATTCTAGCTTATAATAAAGACTATATTTGCTACTATCTATAAGATTTAAGGAATCCCCCCCATTTCTCTGCAGAAGTGCCCGTAATTCTCTCATTTGCCCTATATTGGAATGAACACTCCCTACCACTAACGGATAAGTTGCGACAAATGGGGCAAACTGTAGCAATGTGCCTTGTTTAGTTGAAAAATCTGTACCACCACTAACTACTCTACTTGCTTGAAAATTTGTAAAAATACCATCTGCTATATTCACGGGATCGGTAAGTGGAAAATTTTCTAACGCATTCCCAGAACTAGTAGAAGCACTTACTACACGACTATCCTCTCCGTTAGCATAGAGTCTGACCCGTAGCGTAATATCAATGGCTTCTACTTGACTACTAGCAGCATTTGCTGGATTCGGCTTTAAGGATAGATTAATATTAACATTTTGCCTAGAATTTGCTACATTTTGATGAAAAGTAACCTCAGCCGCACCCGCAGTATTAGTCGTTAATGTAGCAAGCGTACTTGAAGCATCGCTACTATAAGCTACTTCATAACGTGTGTCAAACATGGGAGTTCGAAGACCAGAATCTGCAAGTGTAGCTGGATAGATCGTGAGTTTTGTTCCATCGGTTGGATTTAAATAAAAATGGTAGGTATTAAGAGGAAGATTATTCGCAAATTGGACGCGATTATCTACAAAATATAGCCCTGAAATGATGTTTCCATAAGGAGGTGTGGTGTCTACTGCACTACTTCCTGCTCCATCGTTTTCCACCTTGACAATAACAAGATCAGGTGGAAGAGCACTCTGGTCCAACCTCCCGCCACTCGATGCACAACTTATGATAATAAGCCCAAAAATAGGTAAAATAACCCAATTTTTCACAAATTTCCCTAATTCTTGTAAAAAATGTTGATCACTGGGTGTTTTAAAACTTTTATTATTATTATTTATCTCTTTCAATTACAAACTCTATCTAAATTTAGTTAATTTTTAATCCCACCTTCGCTTTTATTTAACTTTTACTTCGTTTTTAGCAATAATTAAGGCAAAGTAGACTTTTTAATGCTGTTAATACTATGTTAAGTTTATGGTTAATGGCTCTAATTAATCTAATTAATCTATTGTTAGCTTTATTTACTAATATTACTTGTATAATGATAAGAAACAGCCTGTTTGAAGTATTTCTTACATTTACTACTAACTCACTATAAAAAATACTCAAGCAACCTAGTCATCTTGTAATAAGATATACCATGTAGCGTCGTTCTTGCAATAATATCTAACATTATAACAATATTTTATGATATTATATCATGATATACTTGACGTGAAGGGATTTAACCATAAAAACAAAGTATATTTAAGCATATATTATAGTATATTTAAGCATATATTATAGTATATTTAAGCATATATCTAGTTATTAATGAGGACATTTAACCATAAAAAAACAAAAAAATAAAACACATTATCGTTTATTCTAAGCAATTTTAAGGATATAACCGAGTATTAAAACCTAGCATTTAAACCTAATATTAAAACCTAATATTAAAAAAATATGGGGATGTACTGGATTCGACATTTGCATAAGACATAATGATGGCATGGACGTAAAACGAACGTTAATCGTAACAACTGCAGATAATAATCTTGCACTAGCTGCTTAACTAAAAAGCAGCAGGGAACTTAAAGACGTGTAGTGCTAATCGTTTTTAAGCTCTCTTCATACTTTATTAGTACTCGCCTTTAAGGGGACCTCATCCTTATAGGTTGTATCAAGGAGGATAAGGGAAAGCATTGATGGTCGTTTCTTCCATCCACTTTCCACGAAAATCAATTAAGAAACTAACCATGTAGAAGTCTTTATGGCTAGCAGATGGACGCGGGTTCAACTCCCGCCATCTCCACCATTTTACGCATTTTTCACTGTGTTTGACGTAGTGCCTTAGTCTATTATTATGAGTATATTTTACGCATTTACTACTATATTTTCATAAGTATGTTTGCGTAGTAATCACTGTATTTTCATAAGCATGTTTGCGTATTAATTACTGTATTTTACATATTCTACTCCCTTAACTAGTTTCGCACACCACTAGAAAACTCTTTATCACTCTAAATAACCTTTTATTTGCACCAATAATCATAATATTTTATCTGCATTATTATTCACAATAATATAGATAAACCACTAATAAAGCTATATCATTAATAAAGCTGAATACTATTATAAAGATCCATACCATTAGAGAGATTACGACCATTATTAAAGATAAACCATTATGAATCCATCCAATATCAATCTAAAAGATTACGGCATTACTATTACAGATTTCATTCGTAATGCCTCACCTGCTACTTTTTATGAAAAAGCATTAGAAGCCCACGAAGGCGGACGTATTTCCGATAAAGGTGCCATTGTTATCTATTCGGGAGATAAAACGGGCAGAAGTCCAAAAGATAAACGTATAGTTAAACATCCTGAAAGTGAACAAAATGTCTGGTGGGAAAAGGTCAATTTGCCTATCAGCGAAACCACCTTTATGATCAATCGCGAACGTGCCATTGATTTTTTAAATACTCAAGAGCATTTATATGTCTTAGACGGTTTTGCTGGAGCACTAGAAAAATACCGCGTTAAAATACGCGTCATTTGTTCCCGTGCTTATCACGCCATTTTCATGCACAATATGCTCATTACGCCCACAGAAGCAGAACTAAAAGACTTTGGTAAACCCGATTACGTCATTTATAACGCAGGACAATTTCCAGCAAACCAGTACACAAAAGAAATGACCTCACGAACAAGTGTTGCCCTCTCGTTAGAACGCAAAGAAGTGGTTATTTTAGGGACAGAATATGCGGGAGAGATGAAAAAAGCTGTTTTTACCGTCATGAATTACATTATGCCCAAACAAGATATCCTCTCCATGCACTGTTCGGCTAATGAAAGCCCTAATGGGAGAGTCTCACTCTTTTTTGGTCTTTCAGGGACTGGAAAAACCACACTTTCAGCCGATTCTAAACAACGTCTCATTGGCGATGACGAACATTGCTGGAGTGATGAAGGAATATTCAATATTGAAGGGGGTTGTTACGCCAAATGTATCAATCTTTCACGCAAAAATGAACCTGAAATCTATGATGCTATTCGTTTCGGTACGGTACTTGAAAACATTGTTCTAAACCCCAATACCCATGAACCACGCTATGAAGATAGCTCTATTACAGAAAATACTCGTGCCGCCTATCCCCTTGCGTTTATTCCCAATGCTAAGATCCCAAGTATAGGCAATGAGCCCATTCACATCATGTTTTTGACCTTTGATGCGTTTGGTATATTACCGCCTGTTAGTAAATTAACCCCTGAACAAGCCAGTTATCATTTTATAAGTGGTTATACTGCTAAAATAGCAGGTACTGAAGTAGGCATCAAAGAGCCACAAGCTAGTTTTTCAGCTTGTTTTGGAGCACCGTTTATGGTTTGGCATCCTAAAAAATACGCAGACCTCCTTAAAGCAAGAATAGCTAAAAGTAACGCCCAAACATGGCTTATCAATACAGGTTGGATTGGAAGTGCTTACGGTGGGAAAGGAGAACGGATTCCCCTCAAATACACTCGTGCCATTATCGATGCCATTCACGATGGAACACTTGAAAAATCCCCCACCATAAAAGAGCCCTATTTTAACCTCGAAATCCCAACTTCCTGTCCCAATGTCCCTAAAAACATTCTCATTCCTCACGAAGCTTGGCAAAATAAGTCCGATTATGACACTAAAGCACAGGAACTTGTCAAACTTTTTGAGAATAATTTTAAACAATTTACATAGTACCCTCACCACGCTAACTTTTCCACGCTAACTTCCCCGCGTAAAGACTGTTATTTCTATTACATCATAGACTTTTCAGGCTTAGGTTAATTAGGCTGATTTAGGCTGATTTATTTACCTCTACATAGGGTTTCCAGCTCAATCTGCTAGTAAACACCGTTGTTTCTACACCACATAGGCTTTTTCAGGCTTAGACTGATTTAGGCTAATTTAGGTTGATTTAGGCTGATTTATTTACCTCTACATAGGGTTTCCAGCTCAAGCTGCTAGTAAAGACCGTTTGTTTCTACACCACATAGGCTTTTTATCCTCAAGTGGCTATAACTTGCACCTCCACACAAGGTTTTTATCCTCAAGTGGTTATAATTGCACCTTCACGTAAGGCTTTATATACTCAAGCAGCTATAATTGTGCTTATAACGTAAGGCTTTATACTGGATTCCGTGCAATTCTACGCTGGATTCTGCACAATTTACACTGAATACTGTACAATTTACACCGAATACTGTACAAGTTTGATAATTGGGGTACAATTCCCGCTACCCATTCTCAAAAACTTGCTACCCTGCCCGTAAAATATTCCGATAACAAGGAGTATGGAAAAGCGGTTTATTGTAATTATTGCTCTATTATTAACGGGAATAGGGATTTATACAGTTGTCATCAATCAGTCCTACGCAAAGTGGTCCCTACTTAAAGATAGAAATACCCAACTTATAGCTTCTATTGAAAAGCAAAAATATCTCCTCACTCCCCTAAGAGAACAAACGCTCCTAGCAACAACCACTAAAGCCAAAAATAGCCTTAATACTTCTAATACTTCCGCAAAACCTAATTTCCTTAGCCCAAAAGAAGAACGTGAAGCCCTACTCAGTGGCTACGTCAAACGAAATGACCACGTTGTAGAACTTAAATTTCCTACTCATCAATCCCCACGCACTAGTCCCTTACGCCCCGAATCTTATGCTGAAAATTGGCATGGATGGATCATTCTTGTCTATATCCTGCTTATCACAATAGCACTCCTGCTCTTTTATAATCGTAAAAAAATCTAACCTTTTTCCCTCCAAAATCATTCAAAAATACTTAAAAATGCTTAAAAATACTTAAAAAAGCAGCATTTACTAAAAAAGCAAAAAAATAAGTCAAGTTAAAGTTCTTTATGACGACAATTCGAACATGGGAAATTCAATTTTACGCCTATAAATTTTAGCCTTAAGCGGCAAGCTTTTTTTTGGGAGGAAAAAACATGCCAGAGAAACTTCGTGAGTTATTTAATAAATCTAAAGATTTTATTCTAGGATTATCACTTCCTAAACGCATCTTTTTAGGGACACTCATCATTGCCCTCATAGTAGGAGTGTATTTTTCACTTACCTACTCCACTCAACAAGAATATACCTATCTCTTCAAAAAACCCATTTCTTTAAAAGAAGTAGGTGTTATTTCAGCAGAATTAGATAGATTGGATATTCCTTATCAAATCTTAGAAGATAAGTACATTGTAGTAGCAGATGACAGTACAGGCACGCGCGTTCGCTTAGAACTTGCCCAAAATGACCTCCTCCCCGCTAGTATTAAAGGTTGGGAACTCTTCGATATGGATAGCTGGACCACTACCGAATTTGATAGAAATGTCAAACTTCGCCGTGCTATTCAAGGTGAAATTCGAAAACATATAGAAAGCCTAAAATGGGTCGAAAATGCCCAAGTTTCTATTTCCGTTCCAGAAGACACCCTTTATACAGAAAGAGCTACCGACGTAGAAGCCGCTATTAGCATTGTAGCTGCAGAAGGCTACTCCGAATACCTTAAAAATCATAAAATTATCAAGGGAATTGAAAATTTAGTGGCTAGTGGTATCGACGGCTTAGCACGTGAGAACATTGTCATAACCGACGCCACGGGTAAACAAATCAATTTCTTCCCAGAAGAAAGTTATGAACTTCAAATCAAACAAGCCGTAGAAGAAAATAAGGTTAAAGATCACGAAGTTAAAAAGATTAAAAAGAAAATAGAAGAATCGCTCCACGGTGTCCTACCACGTGATAGATTTCGCGTAGCTGTTGACCTCGAACTTCGCTTCGATAAAGTCAATATTCAGCAAAAAGAGATCCTTCCCGTTGTTATCAAAAAACGCACCCCCAATCTGCCATACGATGATTCTATAGTCAAAGAAAACGTCAAAGTCAGTAGTAAAACTCTAACAGAACACTTCGAAGGACTAGGATTTATCCCAGAAGGACCCCCAGGACAAGAACCCAACCTCCCTCCAGGATATAAAGAAAGCCTCGAAGGTAAAAATATTTACGATAAAGACGAAGCTATCAATAACTATGTCAATGGAGAACGCATTCTCGATCAAAAAGAAGATGCTACTGAAATTGTTCGCAAATCTGTCTCCGTAACAGTAGATGGAACTTGGATCTATGAATATGATGAAAATGGTGCTCGCATTATCTCAAATAATAAGCTTGTACGCACTTATATACCCCTCCAAGAGGAATCCCTACAAAAATTTAGAGAAATAGTCCAAGGTGCTATCAATTACAACGTAGAACGAAATGATAGCGTTATCGTCGAAAACATTAAATTTGACCGTACTAAGCAATTTGCTGAAGAAGACGCCATTTATTTACGCAATTATCGTATTCGTATCTTCCTCTTATACAGTTCTATTATCCTATTAAGTCTTATTTTATTGATTGTCACCGTTCGCTGGATTAGGAATTATATTGAACAACGAAGAATTGCTAAAGCCGAAGAAGAAGAACTCATGCGAAAATTACAACGAGAGCGTGCTCTTAGAGATTTTGACGACATAGAAGTTACCGAAACACCCCCTTCTGAACAAGAACAGGAATCCATTCGCCTCACACAAGAAATAGAGGCCCTTATTCGTGAAAATCCCCAACAAACTGCCCGTGTTATTTCTACCGTGATGAGTGAAAAGATCTAACCCAAAAAACCCTACTTTTTAGCCTAATTCCTATAATAGATGAAACTCTAAGACCAGTAATCCTTGCTAATAAGACCTGCTAATAAGACCTGCTATATCATCGAAACCACGCTATTATATATAAATCATAGATGAATCTCTAGGGCTAGCAACCCACAAAAACACGAAAATATACGAAAACATACGAAAACATACGAAAATATTAAGAGCTCCTAGCCTCTACCTTAAAAACTTGTATTCGAATATGATTATAAAACACTTTTCTTTAAAATCTATGTATCATTAAAGTACTTGATTATTTATATATCATTAAAAGCACTTGATTATTTATGTATCATTAAAAGCACTTAATTATTTATATATCATTAAAAATACTTGATTATTTATGCATTATTAAAAGCACTTAATTATTTATGTATTATTAAAAATACTTGATTATTATTATTATTTTATTATTCATCCATCATGCCAGAACGAGAAAAGACACGCACTGCATCTATTAAAAATGTAAGTGGGAGGAAAAAGGCTGCTATTTTTCTAGTGAGTCTGGGTCCCAAAAATGCTGCTAGCATTATGAAACACCTTAAAGATGAAGAAGTAGAAGGAATTTCCTTCGAAATTGCCCGCTTATCAAATATTTCATTAGAAGACAAGAATATCATCCTTAAAGAATTTTATGAACTTATCAAAGCTTCTAGACATATCATTACTGGAGGAATTGATTATGCCACTGAAATTCTTGAAGCGGCACTGGGATCGCAACGTGCTAGCGAAATTATCAATCGCCTGACCTCTTCCCTCCAAATTAAACCCTTTGATTTTATTAAAAATGCAGACGCCCAACACCTTGTCAATTTACTTCAATCTGAACATCCGCAAACAACTGCACTTGTCCTTACGTACCTAGAACCTAAGAAATCATCCGAAATTCTCTCGCAATTACCCGTTGAAATCCAAACCGATGTTACACGACGCATTGCTATTATGGATAGAACCACTCCTGAAGTGGTTCGTGAAGTGGAAAGCACTTTAGAAATTAAACTCTCTTCATTTGAATCAGAAGATTTGAGTGTTTCGGGAGGGATAGATACTGCTGCTGAAATCTTAAACTTCGTGGATCGTGCAACGGAGAAAACAATTATTGAAAACTTAGAAGAAAAAGACGCCGCCCTAGCTGAAGAGATCAAAAAACGTATGTTCGTCTTCGAAGATATTATTATCCTAGACGATCGTTCTATTCAAAAAGTAATCCGTAAAGTGGATATGAATGACCTTACTAAAGCACTTAAATCCGTGGATGAAGAGGTGAAAGAAAAAATTCTTACCAATATGAGTAAACGGGCTGCTGTGATTCTTACTGAAGATATTGAATTCCTAGGTCCCATTAAAGTTACCGATATGGAACAAGCCCAGCAACGTATTGTTAATATTATTCGCAAAATGGAAGAAGAAGGCGAAATTGTTATCGTTCGTGCAGGCGAAGAAGGTGCCCTTGTTTAAGCTACTACTACTCATACCTTAATATCTGCTTTTTACACCCCATAATCTATACCATTACTAAAGACATCACGAGTAAAAATAGCCCAGTAGTAAACAACCAACAAGTCTTACAAGTCTTAATTCTGAAAAAACTTTAGAATTCACTTAAAAATCTATCTAAAAAAGTCTAAGCTATTCATTCACATCATGAAAACATATATCATTCCTTCACAAAACATTGTTTTTACAGAAAAACCGCAAACGCTTGAAACTTTTACGAATAGCGAACTCCCCCAAGAAGCAGAAACACCCATAGTAGAAAATAAAGCACTAAAACCTAAAACATCGCCATTAAGTCTTCCAACATCACAACCCAAAGATTTTAAAAGTGCAAGTGAAGCTTCTCGTGAAAAAAAACTTCTACAAACCCATAAACTTATAGAAGTAGCTAAAGCAGAACTCCTGGCACTTAAAAACAACATTTCTACACTCAAAACCGAACATCTCGAACTCACTAAAAATCAATCGCTAGAATTCGAACGCAATAAAAAAGAACAACAACAATTAGCTGATAAACTTTTAGCTGAAGCCAAGGAAAAACAACAAACTATCCTAAACGAAGCAAAAACGCAGGCTGAAACCATTGTTCAAGAAGCCAAAACGCAAAGTGAAACGACTTTAAATGAAACCCATAAAAATCGCTCGCAACTAGAAGAACAAGCTCGCGAAGAAGGCATTAAAAAGGGATTTGAACAGGGTTTAGCAGATAATAAGGCTGAAACAGAACGACTTCACACCCTCATTAAAAAAGTCCTAGAAGAAAGCATTAAAGAACGCTCACGACTCATCGCACGTAGTGAAGCTCATCTCATAGATCTCTGCATTCTCCTAGTCAAGAAAATTGTTACAAAACTAGCGGATAACGACCGTAATTTGGTCATTCATACTATCAAAGAAGCCCTCAAACGTACAGATGGCTGGGTAAATATCAAAATTCGTGTTAATACTATCGATTGGAAATTATCTGAAAAAATGAAATCAGATTTTTATGCCCTACACGAAAGTATTAAAAATGTGAGTATTATTGAAGACCCTGCTATTGAGCCCGGTGGATGTATTGTTGAAAGCGATACGGGTGCCATCGATGCCCGCCTTACTTCACAACTACAAGAACTAGAATTAGCCATTCGTGATATATCACCTATTAAAGTACGCTCTTAGCGTATTTTTTTAAAAACGCGTTCTTAACGCGAAGCCATTCGCACACTTTCTATCATTCATATTTATCTCCTGCTATTATTCATATTTATCTCTTAAACACGTCATGGATTATGGAAAACGTATTCACTAGATGTATTGAAAAAGTACGCCACATCGAAACTATTGCTGAAACTGCTAAAATCGTTTCCATTCAAGGAAGTCTCATCGAAGCTCTATGCCCCATCATTCGCCCTATCATTCGTCCTCTCTCATCCACAAAAGACGACTTCTCCTCCTCTCAAACAACATCTAAATTAACGATTCACTTAGGAAGCTACTGTACTATTGTAGCAGAAGGGATCTCCCCTATTCCAGCAGAAGTCATTGCTATGAAAGGACAACAACTTTCTATCATGGCAATGGAATCCCTAGAAAATCTTCCTCTTCATGCCACCGTAAGATTTCCCAAACACGGACAAAGCTATGAAATAGGCGTGGGTAAGGCTCTTATGGGACGTGTCATCGATAGTCTTGGCAATCCCTTAGATCAATTAGGACCTATTCATACAGACGAACGTAGAAGTTTTTTCGCCCACTCACCTCATGCTCTAAAAAGAATTCCCATTCGCGAGCCTTTTCATACAGGTGTTCAAAGCATTGATAGCATGTTGACTGTAGGAAAAGGGCAACGAATCGGCATTTTTGCAGGAACTGGCGTTGGAAAATCCACGCTCCTTTCCATGATAGCTCATCACAGTAATAGTGATGTAGCGGTTGCGGCACTCATTGGTGAACGGGGACGAGAAGTACAGGATTTTATAGAAGAGGGGCTAGGAAAAGCGGGCTTAAAAAAGGCTATTGTCATTGTTTCCTCACCTGATGACCCACCCTTAAAGCGTATTCGCGCAGCCTACACCGCTACAGCCATTAGCGAATATTTTAGAGATCACGGTAAATCTGTTGTGCTTATCTTAGATTCGCTTACACGACTGGCTTACGCTCAACGAGAACTAGGACTTCTTAGAAATGAACCCCCAGCAGGACGCGGATACCCACCCTCTGTTTTCTCTGTCCTAAACGAACTCCTAGAACGTGCTGGGAACAATGAACATGGGTCTATTACCGCTTTTTACAATGTACTGGTAGAAGGTGATGATATAGATGAACCTATTAGTGATGCCATTCGTGGAGTATTGGATGGGCATATTATTCTCTCAAGAAAATTAGCCGAAAGTGGACATTTCCCAGCCGTTAGCATTCCCCAATCCGTAAGTCGCCTAATGCGTAAACTAAACACTCCCGAACATATTCAAGCGGCTGCAGGAAATGGAAGAACTTATTAATATAGGGGCTTATATTAAAGGAAGCGACCCTATATTAGACAGTGCTATTGCAAATCGTAGTGCTTGGAACAACTTTCTAGTACAAGCGGCTGATGAACACCGAGACTTTACGGAAAGTCGTAATCGTCTTATTGCCTTATGTTCGTCTCAATCTATGGCTGCAACCCCTACTAATATATTGTGATTTTCAGAGGAAAAACCTTATTTTACGAAATTTAAGGCACTATGAGTATTTTTATTGAGTTTCTTATTTAAGGTCTTACTTTATGAGATTTTTAAGGTCTTACTTTACGAGATTTAGGAAATGCTGAGTACTCTACATAAATACTGTGTGCAAATACTCTGTTTTAGCAAGTTTTTCATATAAATTTCCTTTAAAATAAACGCGTAAAATTGACTTTTAATAAAATTTTCCTTAAAAATACCAATTTTCCTTATACAATACATAATATAAGCCCATGGCTTTCTAGGAACGAACCATTACCCCTATTTTTGACCATAATTCCTATTTTTGCACCTTAATAGCCTTATTTTTTAGTCCACGTCCTCTCCAGCCCATTTAAAAACTAAAAATCCATTGATTTTTTCATTTTCCCTTGAAAAATCCGATAATAATACTAGTCAAACATCTTAAATAAATAGATATTTCATCACCTTAAATAAACAGATACTTTATCATCTTAAATAAAAGCAGCCAAAGACTAAGTGGCAACCCTGCTCACTTCGTTTATTCTCCTAATACTTATTAGCTAACCCCAACCTCATGGATAAAAATACAGCCGATAGAGCAGGTGCTTTCCTTTATAAGCTAGTAGAAAATCCTCCAGAAGAGATCTCCGAAGAGGATATCCAAAAATTAAAGGTCATTATAGATGATGAAAGCTTAAATAATCTTATCGAAATTGATAAAAAACGTTATCTTAAAAAACTTGAAAACCTCAAAAAACGTGAAGAAAGCTTTAAAGAAAAGGTAGCCCTTGGCAAACAGGCCATTGAAGAATTTAAAAATTATGGTGATGCAGATATTGAAGCCCCCAAAAAAGACCGCAAAAGTCGCCTTGCCAAACTTCTCAAAAAGAAAAAAACCCCAAAACCTCCACCTACAACCACAGAACCCATTAAGCCTAAACCTAGTATAGACATAGAACAGCTAGCAAAAGAACAACGGGCTAAAACATCTTTATCGCTCCAACAAAAAATATCCCAAAATATTCAATCTTCCCCAACGAATCCTCAGGATATAGAGAAACCCGCTACTACTACTTCACCACCACCCACACCCTCAAAGTCAGAAGCACCTCCTCCTGTAGATAAAAGTGCATTGTCTCAAGCAAGCGAAACAGCTGAAGAGACCTCATCTCAAACTGAATTTGCTATTCCCTCTCTTCTAGAAGAAGACATCTCTCCCAGCCTAGCTACTGAAGACTCTATAAGTCATGATATTCCTCCTTCCTCTCCTTCTCTTGAGGAAGAATTACCCCCCGTAGAAAAATTGCCCCCCGCAGAAGAAGTGCCGCCCGCAGAAGAATTACCCCCCGCAGAAAAATTACCCCCCATAGAACCCTCTGCTCCTAAATCTACTCCTACAGAACAGACTACAGAGCAGAATAAGGAACAACCTAACGAAATACCTAAGGCAACACCTAACGAAACATCTAAGGCAACATTAGAAAAAATAAATACTCAAAATTTAGATATATTTCCAATTGTAATCGATCATGAAATAGATAGCCATGAACTTGGAATATTAGCTAAAAAAAGTGCTGCTATCTTAGATACATTCCCCCCCACAGTCATCGACAGCCCTTCTCCCGAAGAGCCTAGTCCTTCTCCTGAAGAATCATCTGACATTTCATCGGATAAACCACCCGCACCTATCACACCACAAGATACCCCCACACCCCCACAACAAGAACAAGACGCCGCTTCACTCTTCAAATCATCACAATCTCCAGCAAAAACCCCCACACTAAAGCAAATTCCCGAAGCAGAAACACCCCCAGAAGAAGCACTGCCTGAACTAGAAGCCACAGATAAACCCACTGAAAAGCTACCTAAAGATGAGGACATCCTTTCTAATATAACGCCCCCAGCAAGTGATGACCTTGAAACAGAGGAAATTTCCCCACCTATTCCCAATCTTTCTAGCACTCCTACTAGTACCCCCGATGATCAAACCTCTACTCAAACCTCTGATCAAACTTCCAATGTCCCAGCAGAAGACGAACTTCCTTTAATAGACGCAGAAATGGGTATTGGAGGAATTGATGAATTGACAGATAAACCTTCTAGTGAAACTTTTCTACCCAGTAGTGAAGATCTCATTGAAAGTCCCACCGAAAGCTCCACTGAAAGCCCCACTAAAAGCCTGGGCGAAGAACGCCAAGGCTTGAAGGATGAAAAAATACCCCCTGAGAAAGCTGAAAAAGACGAAAAACCTCAGACTCCCCCGTTAAAAACCACTACTCCCTCAGCTAAAGAAACAAGCTCCACTTCAGTTCCTCTTCCCGAAAAGAAGACGACTATTGCTTCACTAGCAGAAGGGCAGATTGATCTCGAAAACCTAGATTTCGCCACACCTTCCTTAAAGGAGCTAGAAACAGCTAAGGAAATACCTCAGGAAGCACCCGAGTCTCCTCCAGATAGTTCTAAAAGTGAAATTCCTGCAGCAAAAGACGATACAGATGACCCTAATCTCCGTGATGACAAGTCCCCTGCACTAGAAAGTGAAATTGATTACGATAGGGCGTTTCATATTATTCGTGGCTTTCAAGCAGAAAATAGGGATATTATTTTCAAATCCCTTACTAAAGATAGTGGTATTACACACGCCGAAGCAGACGAAATAGCCGAACGTGTGCTAAATGATGAAAATGAAACGCAAATTGCAAATTTTGTCCGCAATCTTATCTTTGAAAAAACTTATCAAGAAACCGGTGCAAAAACTCTTCCTAAAGAGACAAAACTAGTAGACGAAGCCTATAAAAAAACAAAAGCCGCTAATTTTGCTAAACGAATGGCATTAGTCTTAGTCCTAGCATTTTTCGCCTTTTTCATCTATAGATACGGCATTGACTATACTCACTCTACTATCCTTTATGAACGTGCCTACAATCAAGCTAAACAGGATCATTTTGTGGTGAGCGAAGATTATTTCACACGAGCACTTGCCATTCGTCACAGCACAAAATCTATTCACCGTCTAGGCAATCTTTATTATCATCAGAAACGAAACCTTAGTGCTGCAGAAAAGAAATATCTCATCGTACTTGCTAAAACACCCACCCATAAAGCAACCTTACTTAGTTATACCCATTCACTCATCGATGGAAAACGCTTTCCCGAAGCAAACGAAAAAATAGATCTATTAAAAACTACTTTTACCACAATGGATAGAGCCGTTCGTGAAGTAGATGGTGAATATCATATTGCTTGGGGTAGGCAAGAAGTAGCCCCTACTCTCCGCAAGGAACGTTTAGACCGTGCTAGTTTTATTTACAGCGAACTTTTCAATCAACGTAGTACTCGTAGTAAACGCCTTCTTTACCTGTCTCGTCTCCTAGAAACGAGCAGTTTAAACAACCAATATCAAGAAGCACGTAACCTCTACATCAATATTAACAACCTTAATAGTCAGTACATTAACCCACGTGCTTTCACCACGTATATCAATTTTCTAGCAACCACTTATAAACAAGATAATAGCCTCCTAGATCCTTTAGGAGCCACGTCCATTCCTCGTAATCAAAAAAATAATACGATAGTCAATCACATCGAACACATTCAACGTAAATTGTATGAAGGGGCACTCTACTATCTTCCATTTTATTACGGTATGGGACAATGGAATCTTATCACAGACGATCTCTCACGTGCACTTAAATGGACAGATGATGGCATTGCACTCTATGAAAGTGCAGGGTCACCTTTTGAATTCGAACCTAGCACATTATATTCACTAAGTGGTGAATTGAAATACAAATTAGGGCATCACGAAGACGCTAAAAACACCCTAAAAGAAGCCCTCAATCTTTATGCAGACGAGCCAACTGCTAATTATTACCTAGGAAAGCTTTATCTCAAAACCGAACGTCAATTTGAGAATGCAGAAGGG
Organism: Astropecten irregularis; assembly: GCA_963971285.1. Taxonomy (NCBI): domain Eukaryota; kingdom Metazoa; phylum Echinodermata; class Asteroidea; order Paxillosida; family Astropectinidae; genus Astropecten; species Astropecten irregularis. The sequence goes on along the minus strand of CAXARH010000090.1, from coordinate 17,694 downwards.
CACTTTTTAAAAGCAATCGATAATCTTACTTACTATGCACGACCTCTCAACCCTACAACCGATACCTATAGAGATCTCCTCTATTCACTAGGTTATACTTATTATGAAGCTAGCAAAGAACTAGGGATTTTACTAGGGCAAACAGACGCTCCAGCAAACTACAAAAACTCTAGGAATATTCTAAATAATACCGCAGGTAATAATGCCGCAGGTAATACTACAGGTAATGCTACAGGACAACATACTACAAGTTATATTCCCCCAACTACAGAAACGCTTTCAACAAATAATAATAGCCTAAATAATCTCGCACCTCGTACCTACACGCCCAATAAAGCTACGCTTCTAGCCAATCGCTCTATTGCAAAAGAGGAACGTGAAGAGAAATTACAAAAAGCCCTTGGTTATTGGAATCGTTTATTAAATGATCCGTACATTACCAAACGGTATATTTTAGATTATGCAACTGCCAATACCTATCTAATGTTAGGTCGTTATCAATTAGCAGAAGCTAAAATAGATCAAGCCATAGCAGAACTCACCACCAGCTACCAACATTATACGGAACGAGAGGGAAGAGTGACGGATACTGTTATTAATGAGGTGAGCATTCTTTCCGATCTATATAATAATTTAGGCATTGTAAAAGCAGAGCAACGAGCACAAAATCTGACGAATCCGTATCTTTTAAAACAAGCCGCTCTTGAAAACTTTATCAATGCCATCACCATTAAAGACAAGCTCTCTCTTCTAAGAGGGCATTCCTACGCCAATTTTAATACCCTCAACTACGAAAATAGAGAACCACGAGGTTTTCTTATGACGGATGAATACATGCCTAATGAGCTAATTCAATAGTATTTATTAGAAGAATCAGCAAAATTTCTTCAAAATTTTTATAAAATTTAGACTACTAATGAGTTTATCCTAGCCCATGTATGGGAATAGGTTATTTTTAAATGTAAACGTATTATTTTTTTGAATACATACGTGAACGTTCTCCTGCAATCAACACACTAAGCGGAATAACCGCTCGCAAAGGCGGTTTACAAGATGATTTTTGCTGAGAAACATGATATTCCGTCAATCTACGCTTAAAATTGGTGAAATCAGCTTTAGTATCCACGGTAAGCCTTAATTCTGGGAAGTGGTATATTTCTGAAACTTTAAACGCTCTAATTTTGAATAATTGTGGATTTTGATGAAGATAAGGCGTGACGTGTTCGCGATCATAAGGCTTTTTAGCTGCTGTTGCGGCTTGCACTAGAGCTTTCCGTGCAATGACTTCAACACCTGCACCATACGGCAATCCTTCATAATATGATAATTCACTCTTAGCGTTCATTTGCTCTCTGATAAGGGTTATCAAGCCATTAAGTGAAATAAACGGATTATCGCCTGTTACACGAACGATAACGTCTACATCCGCTAATGCTGGAAATTGTTTAAAAACCTCTACAAATCTTGTTAAAACATCGTTTTCACTTCCACCCAAAAGCATTAATTGGCTTCTAAGCTGTTTTTCTACTTCTTTACTTCCGTAGGACTGATAAAGGTACTTTTCAAGCACTTTTGCAAAAATGGGCTTATCTTTAGTAGGAACTGCTAACACAATTGGGAATTTTGCAAGGAGAAGTCTATCTAAAAGATGGACTATTAAAGGACGTCCCATTGCTAATTTGATGGACTTTTCTTTAAGGCGACTTGAACCTAACCGTGCTTGAACAATGATTACAGCATTTTCTCGCATAAATGACTATTTTCTTCCATATAAACGGCTATTTTCTCGCATATAGCTGGCACCGTTTAGCTGGCACCATTTTCCTATATATAAATGGTACTTATCATTTATATACTAACCTTTTACCACTAAACGTGATTATCTATTTTATTTATCTATTTTACCACTAAACGTGAACTTCGGCACTCGTTACAGAAGAGCTTTTCTTATAATCTTTCAATTTCTTTCGTGAAGAGTCAGTAGTAGGCTCTACTACTTTTTCTATAAAATCAATAACCTGTTCTTCGCTCCTCCCAACAAGATTTTTAGGCTCACAAAGCTCTTTCAATTCTTTCTTCTCGAGATTAAAGGCATCCAATAAAGTTGTTTCAAAGTCAAGAATAGGGTTATCAGGATTATTAAGGGTTCCTCGCTTAATTTTTTCACTCAGTTTTAGTGAAATATCTCGTGTTAGGGCATGTAATTCTTGTCTATCCGCTCCCGTTTGCTTCCAAGACTGCATCATCAGGGTTTCTAACACAATAAACGGCAGTTCTCCCTTAAGATTCTTCTCTATCATCTCTGGATAAACCACCAGTCCCGCCGTAATATTTCGCATCAAGTCTAATATTCCGTCCATTGCTAAAAATGCTTCAGGCATGCTGATCCTTCTATTTGCAGAATCATCTAAGGTCCGTTCAAACCACTGCGTAGAAGCCGTATAAGCAAAGGAAAAGGGTAAGGACATGACAAATCGTGCGAGTGATCCTATACGTTCAGAACGCATGGGATTACGTTTGTAGGGCATGGCTGAAGAACCTATTTGACCTGTTTCAAAGGGTTCTTCCAATTCTTTCTTATGCTGCAAGAGGCGCATATCGGTTGCAAATTTACTTGCCGTCTGTGCTAGCCCAGATAACCACGAAGCCACACGATAATCCAATTTACGAGAACTTGTCTGCCCGGTAATGGAAAAATGCTTTTTAAATCCACATTTCTTAGCAATTTCCTTATCGAGTGCTTCAACTTTTTTGTGATCACCCCCAAAAAGCGTTAAAAAACTAGCTTGTGTCCCCGTTGCTCCCTTGATGCCCCTAAGCGGGAGGTTTTCGATGATAAAATCCAACTCTTCAAGGTCTAGTAAAAGCTCCTGAATATAAAGCGTCATCCGTTTTCCAACGGTTGTAAATTGTGCCGCTTGAAAATGCGTGTAACCTACTGTGGGCTGGTTTTTGTATTCTAGAGCCTTTTCTTGAAGATTTCCAATAACGTCTAGTAATTTTATCTTAATAAGCAGAAGTGCTTCACGCATTTCAATAATATCTGTATTATCGACGACGTAAGCACTCGTGGCACCTAAATGAATAATGCCCTTAGCCTTAGGGGCTACTTCTCCAAAAGCATGGACGTGAGCCATGACGTCGTGACGAAATTTTTTCTCATAACGTGCGACCGCATCCCAATCAAACACTTCTAAATGAGTTTTCATCTCACTAATAGCATCTTTACTAATAATTAAACCTATCTCCTCCTCAGCTTCCGCTAGGTAAATCCAAAGTTGACGCCACATCTTATATTTCCAATCTGCTGAAAATAGATAGAGCATCTCCTTTGAAGCATATCGCGTTTCTAAGGGCGAACGATAGGAGCGATAGCTTTCTGCTTGAGTTTCAGCAATATCTTTTGAATAAACTTCAATTTTTTCCTTTGGCTTGAACTTCTTCAAAAGGGAGTGTAAGTTGGATATCTCTATTAAAGGATATTCCTGTTCTTCCGGAAAAGATGAACTTGCTTGAGTTTCAGCAATATCTTTTAAATAAACCTCAACTTCTTTCTTTAGACGGTATATTTCACTTAAAGCATTGTAATCTTGTTTAAGAAAATAGTGTCTATCTAATCGATGTTCAGTAGCATTTTCTAAAGAAAAACCACTTTTTTCCCGTTTATTGATCATCCCCTCCACTAAGTCATTTATTATTCTTGCTTGCGAGGGAGAGTTTGCTCCTGATTGAATTTCATCAAGAGTTATTGACGCCTTACGCGATGACTTCTTTTCAGTTTTTGTACTCATATTTTTATCCCAATATTTTTTTACGTTTTATTCAGGTTAATATCAACTACGATATTTTTTGAAAAGGTCTATGACCGTTACAATATCTGCTTTATCAATTTGAGCAGCTTGCTTCAAATAATAGATGAACGGGCGTGAACTCGCTTCTTGTCTCATAGCAGCAGCAGCTTTTTCAAATTGTTCAACAGAGATCATATCCAATGCTAACATCAATTGATAAGGATTTTTAAAACTACGTGCACTTCCACCCTCTTCTAACATGAGTGAAAGTTTATTGGTTGTCTGCTTAAGACGTTGAGCGAGAATTCGCACTAGACTTAATCCTATCTCAGGTGTAGACTTGATAATGGTATCAATATATTTGTCATAAAGCACAATGCAATCACAATCTGTCTGGGCACGTAAAGTCGCATTGCGTTCTTCTTTTAAGATGGTTGCCATCTCTCCAAAAAAAACGCCACGTTGTGAGATTCGTGCAACAATGTTTTTTCCCGCTAAAACTTCTACAATACCTTTATTTAGAATATAAATTTCACGTGACTTATCTCCCTGAGAAAAGATGGTGCTTCCTGCAGGAAACTGCATCTTCTGCATGATTTTACTTTTGTTGTCCATCATTTTAAAAACTACTCTTCTTCGAAATTATAACTACTCAGCTATCTCAGATATTGCTTTACTTAAACATTTCACACCTATATCAAACAATAACGCTAATCTATAACACCTAATTTTAAAAGTTTATGACCCAAACTCCAACATCGCTTCTACGCTAAACACCTTTTACTAAAATTAAATAAAAAATACCAAAAATTCCATTTTACCAAGAATAAATTAGGGAAAATATTAAATCTATTCCTAATTATATATCCATTCCTAATTATATTATAGTTTAATATAATTGTCTATTTTTTTAATAATATCCGTATTGCAACACGCATAAAAATTATAAAATTCCATTTCCTTCAGTTCTAGCACAGTCTTCTACCCTAAATATTGCAAGCGAATTCCTCACTCAACCACGAATAAGCCTATCCCTCCTTATTACAAATAATCTCAAAAACTAAACGACATTAAAAATTTACTTTAATCCCAATAAATATGCTAATATATTTCAAACAAAATAACCTATTTCATCAATTTCTAACTAAATATTCACTAGTTTAGTAATTTTATAGGACTCATGCTTATTGTTGTATAAATCGTTTAGCGTACTTCCTTATAAATAGCTCTAAACATCTTGCAAAATGCAAAATATGCAAAATATATATTACTAACTCTCGCTAATTCCTAAATTTAATCTTATAGGACGTTGTCTTTACATTGTTTTGCCAATCACGAACAATAATATCAAAGGAATGCTCATCTCGAGATGGAATAAACGTTCCTAATTTGTAATTAAAGGGAAGTCCATAAACATCTTTAAACGAAATATCGTTCGTTAAAAATAAGCCCTCCGCCCGTTTTGCAATTTGTTTAAAATCATAGCTCTCAAAAACATTTCCGTCAATACGCAACGTAAGTGAGGTTATACCTACCCGTTTACCTACTTTTTCATCATCACGTGAAAGATAGTCTAGCACAATTACATACATCTCAATAGGGCCCAAATACTGAAACCGTGAATTATTCTTTTTTACAGAATAAAGTTTTTCATTGATTTTAAAGAAAAATGAAGCGATGCGAGGGTCAACCTTATCTGGAATAGGTGGAAACAGTGCTAAGGGATTTAAAAATATGTTGCGTTTCGTATCTTCTACGTTAATATGAAGATGAGCACCCAACGAATAGCCCGTATTTCCAACAGTACCTAAAACACTATTAGACGAGACTTCTGCTAAATGTGGAGGAATAGATAGATCTTCTAAATGATAATAATAACTTCTATACTTATCATCATGTGCAACGATAACAGCATTGCCTATGCCTGCAGGAAAATCTTGTACTGTTCTATTCTCTTTAACAAATAAAACTTCACCTCCTGCTATTGAAAAAACAGGTTGTCTTATCCCAAAATCTATACCCATGTGAAAATGATCCCCTCGTGATTCTCCAAATAGCGAAGTAATGCGAATATTTCTCACAGGGTACTCAAATCCCAGCACCTCCACCCAAAGTCCCCAAAATCCTATCAATCCAAAAATAATTATAGGATATAGTCTGGCTATATATCGGCTACTCTTCCTAAAATGCGTAGCGGGTTTCATTTTTTTCATTGTTTTCATTATTCTCGTTATTTTCGTTATTTTCATTGGCTTGCACCACTTTTCTATCTAAAAAATTAAAAGATTACATGTAAAAATCAAGGCTTAAAAAATTGTGTGTAAACTGCTTGATAAACAAAATTGTCTTCTACCTGATTAAAGCGAAACGTCCGCACATAACGCGTGGTCCAGTCATCTAATTCATGATAACCTGAACTTTTCACAATTTCTATATTATAAGAGCGCCCTTTTTTATTGACTTTAAAACGCACCAACGTCCGTGCAGTGATGCCTTTATTTTGAATACTTGCAGGTAATTTACTTTCTTCTTTAGCTAGAAGATTACGTTCTTTATGTCCCTTACCCCAATCGAAAAAGGAATTGGAAGCAGAAAGCCCTGTTGTGCCTAATTTAGCACGTGCGGGCGTATCTGATAGCCTCTTCCCAATACCCGAGACACGTGAATTGGGGACGCCTTGTTTTCCAGAAGCTGCTGTTTTACTACTACTAGAAGAACCGCCGGTAGCGGGTACACCACCCTGAGGAATAGACGTAGCAGAGGAGTTTTTTGCTTCACTACTACCGCTATTTAATGCTCCCGATGCTTTAACTCTCACATAACGCGGGCTTCGTTTCAAATTAAGTTCACGTTTTGAACTAGCAACGGACTGGGACTGAGAATCTGAGCTATCAGAAACAGCCTTAGAAGTTGATTGTTTAGAATGGCTTTTACTACGCGACGTTTCAACCTTTTCTCGTCGCACTAGATCAAGTTTTCGTTCCTGATGTGTCTTCTCCACTTTCTTATCAGTCACTTTATTATTTTTAACTTTAGCATTTACTTGTTGCGTCTGGGTCTTAGTCGTTGCGTCTGCTACAGCAGTCGTTTTTGCCTTTACTTCTCCACGCGGGGCAGCCGATTTGCCAGATGCCGCCAATGTTTGTCTAAACTCAACAACGACTTCCACATTTTCATCCACGTCCTGATAAGCCCACAACATTACCACTAGTAGCAAAAAATGTAAAGCAAGTGATAATAATATGGCACGACGCCATCTTTTTTTGTCTTTTTCTACTTCAGAAGTACGTTCTACAAGTATTTTTTTACTCATTAGATTTTTTTAATACAATTAAGGCATTTAAATTTGATACAATTTAAGCATTTAAATATAAGTATATCTAAACATTTACCACCCCTCTACCGTTACTCACAAACACATTCACTATTATATTTATTACTTTTCACTATCATTTCACTAGGATTATTATCCTTTGATCGCACACCTTTTTTCACTATCCTTTTACTAAGGTTATTATTTTTTAATTGCACACCCCTTTTTTCACCCCACCCATACGTTCGTTCGTTCGTTTGTTCGTTTGTTCGTTTGTTCGTTTGTTCGTTTGTTCGTTTGTTCGTTTGTTCGTTTTCACTATCATTATTATCTTCCAACTACACGTCCCTTTCTCACCCCCACACACGTCCGCTTTTCACCATCACCGCACACGAGTGGCAAGAGAAACCCGTACTACCCCCGCTTCTTTTGCAAGAGCCATCAGAGAAACAATGTCCTGATACGCCACATTTTTATCCCCTTCAATAATGACTACAGGCTGTTTCTGCTGTTTCGCCAATTTATCTAGCTCTTTCTTAACAGTACCGGCAGAAATCTTTGTACCATTGAGATAGAGGGTTCTATCTTTTCTAATAGTCAGCGTAATTTGTTCTTTAATTTCATTTTGGGCACTATTAGCCTGCGGAAGATCTACTTTAAGGGCACGAATCTTTACTAAGGTAGAGGACGTCATAAAAAATATAATCAATAAAAATACAACATCCACCATAGATGTTAATTCAATGCCTGTTTTAGCTTTTAATCGGCTTTTATTACGTATGAGCATTAGTAAAAGAACTCTCTCCTAGGGATAAGTAAGTTATAATCTAACTTGTTATTTAATCTATCATTTAATCTATTTTTTTGCGATACTTTAAACAATATTACGCATGATAAATATTGCATATATTACGCATGATAATAATGTTGCTATTTTTTATATTTCTTTCTTGCTTTTAGCCTTTTTTTAGTTATCTTTTAGCTATCTTTTAGCTATCTTTTAGCTATCTTTTAATTATTTTTTGGATGCCTTTTAGGTGCTTTTTGAATGCTTTTTAGCTATTTATACAATTAACTTTTAGCTAATATAAACTCTATTTTATCATTCTATGACCTCATAGTTCTATTTAATAATTCTATTTAGTCATGTTATCTTATTTTATTAATTAGCTTCGCTTATTAAGGGGTTTATTCGGCTGAAAGAAAAGGGTTTATTCAATTGAAAGGAACGGCTAAATATTTTCATCTACATCTATTATATATACTTATTTATTACAAAGAATTTCACTTTTCTAACTGTTTATAAAATATTATTATCATTAAAGGATTGTAGCTAGAAAAAAAGCAATTTTTATATTCTTTTCGTGTTTTTTAGCTAAATTTTGCCCGATTAATTAATACTCCAAAAGATAGCTATAGGATGATATAACTTTATTGAAACTTTAGAATACAGCATCAAAAACAAAAGTTAATGAACAAAATCAAGCACCTATTAGTTAATTTTAAGCAATAACAGGCTATTTTAGCAACAAATAATTTTAGTTAATTCAGGCAGGTTTAGATAATTAAAGTGATTTTAGTTAATTTTAGGTAATTGCGGCGGTTTTAATTACTTATAGCAATTTTTTAGCCAATTGAAATGATTTTAGTTAATTCAGACTGCTTTAGCCAATTGAAATATATTTTAGTTAGTTTAGGCAATTTTAGATAATTAGATAACTTTAGTTGCTTAAAGCAATTTTAGTTAATTCAGGCTGTTTTAGTTAGTTTAGGCAATTTTAGTTACTTGAAGCGGGTTACGTTAATCAACGTAATTTCAGTTAAATTTAAAGAATTTTAAGTAGTTTTAAGAAATTTTAAGCAGTTTTTTTATAGATTATGTAGATGACTATGTTGAGAGGCTCGTTTCCGTTATAAAGATGAAAAAGATTAAGAATAGACTATATATTCCTATTAAGAATAGCCTATATATTCCCATTAAGGATAACGTATATATTCCCATTAAGAATAGCCTGTGTATTCTAATAATGGGGCTAATACTTGCAGGGCTTTTTAGTGCTTGTAAGCGTGAAAATGGCACCGTACTATTTGCACCCTACTTAGAGAACCTCCCTAAACAAGAAAATATCAATGCCTCACTCTATCATTATGAAATTCTTACAGATTCTGCCAAAAAATACTTTGCAGCAGGCGATTATTTAAATGTTCTAAAAATCTATAAAACCTACCTAGAAGTCTTTTACGAATCAGAAATTTCTAACAAAAATCAACTCTTGTACTACGTAGGAATGAGCTTAAAACGCCTTTGTGAGAATGCAAGACCTTCCCCAGAACTTAAAAACTTTTTAAATCAGGACCCAGATCACTTATCACTCTTTGGTTTGCGGCAAAAAGTGGACAAAACTCTAGTATACAACCATACCCACTTTCGCGAAATATTAGAAAATCGCCTCGATTACCAGCTAGAATCAAACGTTCTCCTAGAATATTACCTAGAAGACTTCATCCTAAGACCAGAAACTCCCAAAGATCACGACCATAACTTCGACCTCCTTTACTACTTAGTCACTCATTTCCCAAATATGGCCAATTATTCCTACCTCGCCACCAATCAAACGTTCATCAACCCCCAGTTCTTCGATAAAGATGAACGCAAAAAATTTGACTATATCAAAACATTGCTTACAGTATACCAAGATCACACTCAGATTGAAAGCTCTTCTCCACTTAATATCGTCGCCTTTTCTAAAACAGGAGGACTTATCCTCAGAAGTCGTAGCGATCTTATCAGATCTCGTAATTTTGCTAAAATCTCCGCATGGGAACCCTTCCTCTTACTAAGAAAAGTTCGCGGTGAAAACAATTCCATGTGGTGGGAAGTCTCTTATAATAAAACAGGCATTACAGACCCCATTCTTACACCCAAAGGATACATTCCAGCCGAAAATGGCTTTCTTACTAAGATTGAAACTTTATCAGGTCAAGAACTAGATCTTCAATTGTCAGAAAAATCCCTCAAAAAAACATACGAATCGCTCGCAACTACCCGCCTAGAACATTCTACTCTCAAATCTTACTCCAGTGCCGCCCTCGCTTATTATAATCACCAATATCTAAATAGCGTTGAAATCCTTTCTAAGTTAATCCCAAAAGTGGAAGGAAAAACACGCGAACGTACCCTTACTTTATTTTATAAAACTCTCCATGAAATTACCAAACGGAGCACTTCTCTTGATAATGACTATACACGCTTTGTAATAGCTCATCCCCTTTATTTTGATATCGAACTTCTTTCAGAAGCCCCTCCCAAACTTAAAGTTACCCCTAAATTCCTGCAAATGCTGGTTGAAACCAACCCTAAATCAGTCATGTTACAATATTATGATAATTTCTAAATAATCATTGCTTATAATAACTTTTAATAACCATCTCCTATGATAATTTCTAAATAATCATTGCTTATAATAACCTTTAATAATCATCTCCTATAATAATTTCTAAATAATCATTGCTTATTGATAATTTCTAAATAACCATCACCTATAATAACCTTTAATAACCTTTAATAACCATCTCCTATGATAATTTCTAAATAATCATCTCCTATAATAATTTCTAAATAATCATCACTTATAATAACTTTTAATAACCATTTCTTATGATAATATTTTTAATAATCGCTAAACACCTCTAAATATAGGTTTCCATAACAGGTCTCGATAGCTCTAACTCTCCAAACATCGCACAATATACACCCTATTTCATTATCTTAAAACTATTTCATCATGTTATAAAACATATTTCATCGTGTTATAAGGGCATATTTCATCGTGTTATAAGACATATTACACCCTATTTCATCGTGTTATAAAGCATATTTCATCATCTTACGAGACTATTTTACCTTATATATGTTCCTTCAACTGAAAACAAGCCATTTAACCTTCAATTTTACGAATAAAGAACCTTTAGTTTGTTAGTTTTATAAATAAAGAACCTTTAGTTTGTTAGTTTTATAAATAAAGAACCTTTAGTTTGTTAGTTTTATAAATAAAGAACCTTTAATTTTTTAGTTTTATAAATAAAAAACCTTTGATTTTATGAATAAAAACCCTTTGATTTTATGAATAAAAACCCTGCAAAATCAGATCCTATGACACCGGATCCTACCGCAAATACCGATTTCTCAAATATCCCATTAGAAACCGCCTTAACCAAACTAGAAGCGATAGTCAAACGCCTAGAAAGTGGCGAAGATGAACTAGCAACTGCTTTTACCCTCTACGAACAAGCAGAAAAAATTGTCCTCCATACCCAAGAAAAATTATCTATTTACGAAGAAAAACTACACATTATCAACCAAAAAGGCAAGATCTCCTTTAAATCACTCGAAAATACCTCAAAAGATGACCCTTCCGAACCTCCTCCACCTTCCAAAGATAACTCCAAACCACCACACCCTTCTAATAATACCCCCACCAATCCCCCAACATACCCCCAATAATCCTAATAATACCAGTAATATAACTCCCCCTACAAATTAATTATCACGAATTAATCCCCCTCCCAACATAAACCCCCCCAATATAACCCCCTCTCCAATAATCCCCATATAACGATTATCACGCTTTTCTTCATTTGCGACCTAAAGATAGCTTATTTATTCCCTAATATTCCCCGTTTCTACCTAAATAGTCCCTAAATTTCTATCTCTCTAAATATTTATCACTAAGTCCTCATACCTTGCTTACGTCCACCTTTTAAACACCTCCCAACTATTCCATAAACCTAAATTTCATTAACTAATTATTGCAATCATTCAGGTTATAAATTCTCTTTAATAACTCATAAAAAATATCCGATATGAATTCTATAGCCTACTCCCATCCATAATTCATTTTCCAGCCAATAGCCGCCAGCCGCCACCCCAACCCATAAAATTTACACTCCCCCCACAATTTACACTCCCCAACTCACACAATTTGCCCGCACAATTCACACAAACCCGCACAATCCATACAAATCCCCATAATTTACACTCCCCGCCCCAATTTACCCGCCCCAACTCACACAATTTGCCCGCACAATTCATGCAAACCCGCATAATTATATACAACTTGCCCCAATTTACACTCCCCAACCCGTATAATTATATATAACCCGCCCTAACTCGCATAATTCACACGCCCCGCCCCATTTATACGCCCCACACAATTTATACATCCCGCACAAATTACACAATTTACATAAATTACACAACATTATGACAAAAAACCCCTATCAACAAGCATACGAAAATAATCGCATCTTAAGTGCTTCGCGTGGAGAACTCGTCGTCATGTTATACGAAGGCGCTATTCGCTTCAATGAAAACGCCATCGAAAACATGAACTTTCAGACCTACGATAAAGTTAATCATTTCATCTCTCGGACCTTAGACATTGTTGTCGAATTGAAAACATCGCTCAATTTAGAAGTAGGTGGCGAAGTGGCTCAAAATTTAGACTCCCTTTATAGCTACATCCTAGAACAATTACGCATTGCTAACAAAGATAAAGACAAAACTATCCTAGAAGAAGTCAATAAAATCCTTACAGAACTCCTCACCGCATGGAAAAGTATTATAAAAAAAGATACTGCCGCACCTCCACATACTCTCCCACCCAACGCCCTAGACGGATTTTCCCTCAAAGGCTAAATCTTATAACTCTTATAACTCTTATGCTAAAAAAACTACCTTTATGCTAAAAAAACTACCTTTATGCTAAAAAAACTACCTAATTCACCCCATGCCTTATACAATTAGCCTCATTTTATACACCAGTAGCCCCACTTAAAAAATAGCCTCACCGTCCAATTTATGAAAAAACAGCATAATGCAGATATTTCGCCACAAAAATTGATGTTTCTGGACTTCATCAATTTTCTAAAAATTGTCTTTTACTGGACCACCCTTCCCATTCTTGCAATGCTAATAGTCTTCGCCCTCGATCAATTCGTCATCCCCATTAGCTTCAAGCAATCGGGCATTATTCCAAGAAATATTTCTCATTTAGAAGGAATCCTCTTCGCTCCCTTTATTCACGCCAATTTTAACCATCTCATAGGCAATATTATCTCCCTCTGGACTCTCCTACTACTCCTCGTCGTATTTTATAGACACGATTACTGGATAGTCCTCCTCAGTACCACCATTTTAAGCGGATCTCTCACCTGGATCATCGCCACCAATGGCATTCATATAGGTTCCAGTGGCATTATTTATGGTTTAGCTGCCTTTATTCTCTTCTCGGGGTTCATTCAAAAACGAATTTCTCCCATTTCAGCCAGTCTCATGGTGTTTTTCGCTTATCGCTACCTGATAACGGGACTTTTCCCCGAACAAACATCTTTCCCAAACGATATTTCTTACTCGAGTCACTGGAGTGGTGTTATCTCTGGGTTTCTCGTCGCCATTATCATTGCTTATTTTGCATTTAAACGCAAAAAGAATAACTCCCAATCTTTGAGTCATTCTTAAAGGGGAGATTCGACTCCAATTCCCCCCCCATTTTTAAGGGGGAGGATTCGTTACATTTATTTCTCATATTATGATTTGTTTTCAAGTCATCATCGAATCCCCCCATATTTTACCTAAAACACATACTATTAAAGTAGTCATGCTATAATATGTTTATCATATCTAAAAATAAAGCAATGATAACTAATTTTAATAGGAGAAATAACCATGAAATTGAACAAAACCCCTAAAACCTTAGTAAATAACAAAAAATCAGGAGTATATCTCTTTGCTCTGCTTATTTTAGCAGTATTTATAGGCTTTTTGAGTAGCTGTGCTCCCGCTAGTACTAGTAGCGGTGGCGGCACAGTAACACCTCCTCCTACAGTATTCACCCCAAATGATCATCTAGAAGTAAGAACAAGCGGTGATAATGGCACTAAAGTAGACGGCGTTACCTTCACAGTAGACGCTACTACTTCCGCTATCACCATTACAGGTCTTACCAATACAGGTGATTCTGCAACTGCAGTAGATGACGCATGGACGCTTTATTTTGAGCCAAATGCTGATATCTACACTGTAAAAGATGCCACTACACCTATCAATATTCCCAATCCCGCAGGATTCTTTCCCGTTACCACCAACTTAGCAACTACTATCACCGTAACCAACTTAAACGGTGATGCTGCAGACACTACTAAAGAGTACACTCTGAGCGTAAAATATAGCGGAGTGCGTATAGCTACGTGGCTTACTGATAATGATGCTGCGAATATGTACCTCGAAGCCACTTATAGCGAGACAGTTGCTACACTGGCTTTGGACACCACTACCACTCCCAATCCTACCCTCAAGATTAGTGGTAATATTGCGAACATTGAAAATGGAGTGATTGCCATCACTGCTAAAGGTGATCTAACAGGTTTCACCATAACGGGCACTCTCAGAGACCCCGCTGGAACAGGTGCTGTTACGGATAGCAACGTAGGCTCTATCACCATCACAGATGATAATAACCCCACTAACAGGCAGGAATATAATGTAGAGATAACCCTTTCAGGTTTAACTAAATTTACTCCTAGTGCCCATCTTAAAATAGTCCGAGAAGGTAGCGGTGATGAAGTAACGGTCACTTATGAAGTAGAAACCACTCCCACTACCCTTATCATAAGAGGATTAACCAATGATAATGGTAGGGGCTGGGTTCTCTCTCCTCTCGCTGCAGACGTCTACGAGACTTCTCAAACTGGTATCATCATTCCTAATCCCACGGGGATAGCTCCTACCAATACTAACTTATCAAGCAGTCTAATCATAAAAAACCTAAACGGACCTGGTGATACTGATGATGAACCTATTACCTACGCTATAAGAGTTGAATTCTTAGGTGATATCATAGCCGTAACCCCAGCACAAATATCGGCTACCTTTACTAACGAAACCTTTACGGGTTCTACTGCTGGTCAGACTAATATCACCGTAGCAGGCACTACTATCACCATTACGGGTTTTGTTAATCCCACCGGTACTTCTTCCATTCCAGATGGAACCGTTACCATTATTTTAGATGCTATGATTCATACCATTGACCCTAACCCTACCAGATTAACCTTCTCTCGTCCCACAGTAGCAGGTGCCACAAGTCAAGAAATAGGCTCGGTAACCGTTACCACCATAGAGAGTCAAGTACCCGTAACCTATACGGTGATAGTGCAGTTTTCTCAAGATATAAGCACTCTCTCACTCCGCTTAACCAGTGATCATATCGAGGATACCCCTAAGGTCGTTGCTAGCGGGGAAACAGCCACCGTATTGAGTGCATCTACTTGTCAGATTTTAGATATAGAAGCCGCTATGGTAGATAGTAGCGGTAATGTGGTTAGTGGTTACACCGCCTCTTCTGTGGGCTTAGGTTATTATGATAGATCTGTCATCACAGATACTGCTGTTAGAGACGCGGCTACTCTAATTATCCCGAAAGAAGTGGCTATCATGTCAGGAGGAGAGGAAGTAGCCACTTTTAGTTTCAACATGAGTTTTCCCGCTTGTACTGCATCCGTTTTGGCGGGAACAACAAGTGGTGACGGCTCAGAAATGAAACCCTACGTCCTCAGTAAAGCAGAACACTTTGAATTACTCGCTTATCTCGTGAATACTGATACTACTACGCCCCCTACTTATGCAAGGGAAATACTACTCAGTAACTGAAGCTATTAACTTAGAAGATGCCAATGCCCCTTGGAGTATGGCTGCAGGAGGTGTGGGTTTTACACCTATTGGCACCACTGCAAATCGCTTTGCGGGAACCTTTAATTGTAATAATAACGTTATCGATAACCTTTACATCAATAATCCTATGGGAGGTAATATAGGGCTTTTTGGACGTGTGAAGGATGCTGGCATGGATTCTAGTGATAATATTATCAATTCAGAAATCAATAACTGCAGATTAGAGAATGTGAATGTTACTGGATATAATAATGTAGGCGGTTTGATGGGAATTGGACTGAATGTTACTGTCACAGCTTCCTATGTGACGGGAAACATTGATGGAAGTAATCAGATTGTAGGGGCTTAGCAGGGGCACTTTTCACAGGAGGCATCACCAATTCCTATGTAAGGGGGACTATAAAGGGAGAAGCTAGTGTAGGGGGATTAGTAGGACTTGGTGGTAGTAATTTTAAAGTTACTTCTTCCTATATGAGTGGAACTGTCGAGGCTACGTCTGGTGGTCTAGCGGGATTTATCGGACGTACAACAGGAACTGATATAATAATCACTAATTCCTATATGACGGGAACTCTAATATCAGCGAGTAGTGTAGCAGGGCTCATAGGAAGTGTTTCCTCAGGCATTCCTTCATATACAGTTAGTAAATCTTATGTGGCAGCGGGTATAACGGGTGTTCCTACTCCACAGGGTGATGGTGTAGGGGGGATATTAGCTGAAGAAGATAACTCGACCCCTAGCATAGTTACTTCTTATTGGGATGGCACCCTCGCCTCAGCCGTAACACGAGATATAGGAAATATAGCAGACGTAACAACCTTCGAACGAACGACAACAGATCTAAAGGGTGCCGCTATTACTACTACTACTTTCGTAGGCTGGAATATAACGGATACCTGGGACTTAGGAACTACGAGTGATTATCCTAAATTAAAAAAGGTAGTCTGTGCGAACCGCCAGTATCCCACAGACCCAAATGCAGCTCCTGCCGAATGTCCTCAGTAGCCCGCATAGTAACTAAAATAATATAAACCCCCCTTTCTAAGAGTTTTTACTGGGGGATTCGTTCCCCTTTTTATAAAAAACCTTGCTATTATTTACTTGACTTTTCACCTAAAATAGGTTATAATAAAGTAATAATCATTATGGGAGTGAAGTAAGCCCCCCTTGCTTCACTCCCACCTTTTTCTCTTAAAACAGCTTCCACCTGCTTTTAGATGAAGTCATCCTTATCGCATTACTCCTATCATACGCCCGTTCTAGCAGATTATATCCTTAACCACATCCTAAAAGCAGAGGATGAACTCATAGTAGACGCTACTTTAGGCGAAGGCGGGCATAGTGAAAAATTTCTATCAAACCATAAACCGTCTTAGGCATAGACGCCGATGAAGTCATTTTAAAGGAGGCAAAAGCACGGCTTAAACCGTTTAGCCATAAAATGTCCTTCTTTCATGCCAATTTTAAGGACATTGCCTCCACGCTAAGCACGTATCAAAATAAAATAGATCTCATCCTCTATGACTTAGGCATATCCAAATTTCACTATCATAAAAGTGGACGTGGGTTTTCATTTAGCAAACACGAACCACTAGACATGCGTATGAACGCTTCCGCATCTCTTAACGCTCAAGTGCCTAATGCTTCCGCACTTAACGCTCAAGTGCCTAACGCGACCGTGCTAATGCTTCCGCACTTAACGCCTCTTCTCTTAACGCTCACGTGCCTAACTTGACCGTGCCTAATGCCTCCGCTTCCGCTACGTTTAACGCTCAAGTGCCTAACGCTTCCGCACTTAACGCCTCTTCTCTTAACGCTCAAGTGCCTAACACGACCGTGCCTAACGCTTCCGCTACGTT
>CAXARH010000089.1:0-25151 GCA_963971285.1 Astropecten irregularis | reverse complement strand
TTTCTTTTGTTTACGAACACTGACATGCTGGTTGGCAATTTTCTTTCCTCTATGGTATGGGTGTCCAAATGTTGTTAATCATTTCATTTTCTTGACAGACGGCGTGACCACATTCAACATTTTTACAACTTTTCCATAGCATACAAAATCCATACCATCATTGCTTGTGTTGTTTCCATTACATTCAGCAATATCTTTCAATGTTTATGAAACGTTGTGTTTAAAGGCATTGCATACGTTTGGTAATGACTCTGAAAATTTATGGCAATAAAAACTTACTTGGTGAGAAGTACAGCTGCTTTGGATAGTATAATGCATATTGAGAAACGTTCAATTCGAAGTACCGCGGTTATGGAAAAATATGTCACTTTTTATCTCCAAAAATTATGAATCTGAGAAGCGTTATGGCCGTAGGGCTTCTCAGCTATTGACTTACTGTTATCTGGCGTGAAATAACCGCTCTAGTTTGTCGCCAAAATCTCACAAACGCTACCACCTTTTCAATTGAAACTTTCACAGGTTAGTTTTATGGTATATATTATACAATTATATTGGTTTGAAACAAACAATAGGCTAAAATTACCAAACGTATGCAATCCCTTTAAATTGTGGTTATTTTTTATGCCTGGCTTTGATGGCTCGCCATAGTTTTCTGCCATGCTGGTTGGCAAAAACTTGGCCTGTGATAATGCAAAAGAAAGGTCTATTACACATGGTTTGTCGTGTGGCAAGTGTGGTATCCTGAATACAACAACTTTACACCACAGTGTGGTTTGTATGGTAATGCATGGTTTATGATCTTCTAGTCCCCCAGTGGAGACTGTGGTAAGGTGTGGTAAGCAGCACTTGTCTTGTGTGGCAAGTATAGAGGGTTAGTGACTATATGAATACATTTAATAAGCTGGCAAAACATCAGATCAAGAGAACTGTAAAATGGTTCTTGCTATATAAAGTCCAAAATGGATACCAGCCAAAATATCATGTAATGCATATCACATGTGACTGGTACTAAGAAGATATTCTGCTTAGCTTAAAATGTTGCTGCTTAAATAAAATTAGGTTGGATCCTTTGGAACCCAAATCTATGTAAGAGTTTCAAGGGTGATTTGTTGAAGATATAAGTTCAAGTTATTTAATCAGTAGGCTTATAAGAAACGAACGTGAAAACTTAATTGGTCTACTTCTAACTGGCGCAAATTAAAAAATAATCACAGAAATGAATTAATTTCAAGGTTTTCACTTTTTTTTACGAAACACCAAATTTACCTGCTGCTCAAGTTGGCCCATGTGTATGAGATTAGCTGAGGAAAAAAAATGCAACAAACAGAATCAATAAGCTTTAATTTACCGTAGTGTCTCGAGTAGCAAGGAGTTATCCAAAACAAGGGAGAATTAGTATTACAAGAACAATACAATACAAAACAGTGAAATGCCACTATAAAATACCGCTATACTGAACATTGGCTATATCATAGAACCGAAAGTACAGTACCTAGTGACCTATTGGTAAGCCATCTGCACTAATAAGCAGGAGGTCTTGGGTTCGAATTTTTGTTTATTTTTTCATGTGCACTCAACACGCACTGAGTATACAGTGCTCATCCACGTCGGTGAAGGGCAAGCCTAATTTATAGGCTCAATGGTTGCAATAATCTTACCCAAAAGACAGAGTGCATAATTGCCCTCCAGCACGTTGAAGACAATCCTCATGTTCTGCTCCTGAGCAAGAAAGTCCAGACATTGCTTGAAAAGATTCTGTGTCTTCATAGACACTATGCACTAGAAAACAAGCACAAATCACAAAACAGGATTGTAGTCTAGAAGTACGCCAAGAATGAAGATTATAGAAAGGAAAGGGTTATTCATCACGGTGGATACAGATAAGGAAAGTGATAAAAGTCACGCGATGTCGTGTTGCTGGTAGCTACTTTTCGGCTGCTGGAACTGCTAGCCTTCATCAGGCAACTGAAGAACTGGACGCTGTGGTGCCCATAATATCCTGTAGGTCTGGGTTCACGTTCACAATGCCATGTTCAGCCGACTGTGGACAGGTCACTCCAGCGGACGTCATACGGCTCACCCTGCAGTTAGCTACCAGCAACACAACATTGTGTGACTTTGGTTTGTGGGATACGATCACATCACATCGTTCTGCTGCAATGCTTACCTCCGGGGCAATGGAAGTTAGATGTAGCACCAGCGCTGGGACTGAGAGTACGTACAGGTGAAACAGGCTGGCAATGTTGGCTGAATATTTACTTGCAATCAGGGGCCTGCATTATAACAACACCAGTGCTCTATGAATACAGTATAATTTTGTGTACAAAGCATACTTAATGCAAAAGCATTGGTCTTGGTGACTTAACATTATTATAATGACCGACCACTATCACTATATTCGTTAAAGCAGTACACCATAGCTGCCAATCTATCTTACAGGAAATTGGGAATACTTCTTCTAAAAAAGAGGAATTACAGAGCAAACTACATAGGAATACTACCTGTGTATAATTTCCAAGATCTTTTAAAAGATCAAAAATAAAAGAGAAAAGACTTAAGAAATACTGTGGCAGTTTTCCACTGTTTTCTCAACAAGTGGGCACCGTGTTGGGACAGAAATTTTCACAGATGACTGTTACTGTATCTGTCTTGATATTTTTGCCCATGAATCTGTATTTCTTTGATAAAAACCAAAGTATGATATTACCTTTAAACAAACAGCCCCTTAGTGTTGTGTAAAATTGATTAGTGCTCTGTAAAAATGGGTCATATGTTGAGAATTTGACAAACTACAAGTTATCTGTACAATCAGAAAGGGTACGTGATATGGGAGTTTCTGGTACTCACCGTAAGGCAATGGTGAAGAGTGCGGACAGTGTGGCGTGGGACAATGAGGGCTTCTTCCTGGCCAGGCCCTGAACTAGAATCTGCTGTAACATGGGAAAGACGCCCTTAACATTCAGATGACCCATCACGTTGGCACACAGCTGATTCAGACTGGGTCTCAATGCCTCCGCTGCAAAGGACACAACAAATTCATACTTGAGTAACGGACCAAATGGTATTAACCCCTTCAGCCCGGGTTTTTTTTTAACTCTGCTTGTTCCAACTTCATTATCAGACACCGGTCATATAGAGGTCATCTGGCCAGCACAAAAGACAGAATTGCGGGTACGTGGGGGCTCGGAGTTGGCCTAGAATACCTACTTCCCGGTACTTTCAGCATCTTCCATGTAGAGGTATCCGTGAAGGTGACTAGCATGTGGAGGTAGAGTGTTATGATCTTCGAATCCACTGGAGATTCCGGCTAAAAAAACAGTTTGGAAAGAAAAGATGCACTTCTTTTACACTCTATATTACAATGGGTCTAAAATCACAGTTTGGTTAAAGGTACAGTGCAGAGACATGTTCACAGATTAACGTTTAACTTTCAAGAAGTTGAAGATGATATGGTATGGTATGATATGAAGATAGTACTGGTAGAAACATACCATCAAAATATTTTTTTTGCTGAAATGCTGAATTTATCCAGAAATTAGTCAAACAACGACCGAAAAAAGTTTTTATCTCGGGATTTGCAAATACCGTGAGTGTTTTCCACTGTTTTCTACAGTTTCCAATGATCAATTGAGCTGAAAATTTCACAGGTTTGTTTTTATTCCATGACAAATCAAATTATGATCAGTCTACATACCTTGAGAAGTTTCATGTGTCCACAGCACAGATCCAGTATGGTCTTCAGTTGATTGATCCAGGGTAGGACGTGATCCTTAGACAGTGCAAGTGACACATACCACACCTGCCACCAATCACACACACACACAAAAACAAAAAACAATTCCAATAATAATGCAAACAACATATTCCCCTTTAACCACGTAGATAAGCACTTCACTATGTGCCTTTTGAGCACACATGAAAAAATCATGCGCTGGCTCAGGTGGGATTCGAACCCACGACCTCCTGCTTACTAGTGCAGATGCCATACCTGCTAGGCCACCAAGCTAGCTGGGGTCAGCAGAGTGAATCGAATCCCTTATCGGCGGGCGCCGTAATTAATCAGTTATAATTGATTTATTCGTGGAGGAGATATAACAATGCAAACAATTTATTGCCCTTCACCCACGTAGATAAGCACTTCACTGAGTGCCTTTTGAGCACACATGAAAAAAATCATGCGCTGGCTCAGGTGGGATTCCAATAATCTGCACCCAAATTACAGATTTCAATACGGACAATTCCAAATAGTGCGCCCTCAACATTTTGCAACACGTTGGCCGACCAATCACTATCCGCGGAATCCGTTGACCCTTTCCAGATGCGCATCGGGCTGACAAATTCCATACATTTGTGATTGGTCAATGCGTTGCAAACTCCTGGGGACACACTATTTGGAATCACCCGTATTACTTTCTGATGAAGCGATTGACTGAAACCAAGATAATATTGCAGCTGCTGTTCTGAACTTGATTGTTTTTACCTTCGGATCGCCTTCCACGTCCATTCCGGCGAGTATGTAGCGACATAGTTTCTCCAGCCTCTGCGGAGGACAGTAACATGGTAATCAAGTACTTCAGAAAGAGAATAAAATCATTCACTGAGAAAAAGGCCCTTTTCCAAACCTCGGCTCCGGCTCAGGCTCCGGCTCCGGCGCTGTCATCCATATGCTGAAAATGTAGGTTGTGGCTTTTCATTGAAGCTGAATCCCTGTTTTCTTGTTCAAAATAGAGAATCTACTTCCAAACCGTACCCAAAAGCCTCTATTTTGATACCTGTTATTCAAAAATGGAGTCACGAAATGGAGCCGAAGCCGGAGCCTGAGCCGAAGCCGAGGTTTGGAAAAGGGCCAAAGTTTTGACAACAAAGGGAAGTGACACATTCCTCCTTTAATACCATTTCTCAAGTACAAGCTCGTATAACCCTAACCTAACCCCTGGGCATATAATAGGGCTCCGTGCTCGAGCTATTTATAGAATACGGCCTTTATATCCACAGACAAACTTGTTGTTCAGACAGATGTTCAGACAAACTTTTACAACATTTACAACATCTGAATGTGACGTCACGAGCGCAGAGTCCTATTAGCTAGAAACCTTCTTCTGTTCTTGTCAAAATCTAACAACGTGGTTCTAAGTTTTGATGCATGTTCTTGTGACTTGGGCCAGGTTGGGTCTGCTAGTTACAGTGACCTGCATCCTATCCAGTCCTTTTGTGCCACTGAAAATAATGCAATACTTAGAAGGTGGACTTTGCAGATTTGAATTTTGACTGGTTTACGATTAATGCAAAGGAATCGATAGTTGTGGTAAAGAACTCAGTGAGGATAATACAATCATGCAGGGAAGAGTACAGTGGAATGCTGCTATAAAAAACACCATTATACTGAACATTTGACTATACTGAACATTTGACTATACCAAACATCATCCTTGGATCCCAATTTAGGTGTACAATACATACTGAATATGGTTCTCTAAATCACTACAACGAATGACCACTACATGTATAACAGGCAATATCAGTGCATCCCACCATGTTCGTTTTAGCGGACTTCCACTGTACTTGCAACAACCATTAACAAGGCACCAGGCATCACCCACCTGCCTATCCCTATGCTCCACGTAAACCACCAGGAACTTGTAAATAGCAGCAAAGACATCCTTGGCTGGGGGATAGAAAAAGTGTAAGCAGGGGTTGATTTCACCAAACTCATCGCAACTTATTATCAATCGTAGTCACTTATAATGTATCTAGCAGCCCTGTGTAGGATACAATGAGTTATCCTTCATAACTCGAGTTACGATTAATCATAGGGCTTCGTGAAATCGACCAAAGGTGTGGTAACCAGGTTAGGACAGTAATTTGAACCAACAAAGGTTTTATAAGTGGTCATTCTGCACTTGTAGGCAGAAGATGGTGGGTTCATATCCCCCCTAATGCAAGCCCGTGATTTCTATTTGATCATGCTTCTTCTAATATAAAGTAAGACATCAAATAACCACAAAGGAAACTTACTGAATTTTTAATCATTGAAAAGTGAACAAAGAAAAATTAACTAGAGTGAGATTCGAACCAGCAACCTCCGGAATGGCAGTTCAGTTTTCCGGAAAAACCTCTGGTTCGAATCCTGCTCCAGTCAATTTTTCTTTTTTCTCTTTTCAATAAAGTAAGACATGTGGGCAATGCAATGCTTCATTGTGAATCATTTATCACACAGTATGACACTGCATCTTCTAACTTGATTCACCCAGTAGAATTGGGTCACGACTTTTGGCCTCATAGGCGTGTCCTCAATAGACAATTTGAATCCACTGAGGTCAGCCCAGCCACGACGAGGTCACCTTCCTTTGTGGAATGATATTCATGACGCCGCGGCCAACAAAATGGCCATGCTGCCAAATGCTGCAGCCGCAGCCACAACCACAGCCAGTCACTCAAGTGGGACACAGCCAGAGATGAGATTGACCAATGATAAAAATGTCTGAAAACATCTGACAAGGAGCGTAAAAAGTCTGAAATCTGAAAATTTCCTATACTTTTGTACACAGGCTGTGAGGAAAAAAAAATCTGAAATCAAAAACAAAAAAATCTGAAATCAGATTTTAATCTGAGAAATCTCATCCCTGGACATAGCCTAAAAGGTGCAGAGGGTCAGGGTTAATGATGACCAATACCTGGTTTGATTTGCTGTTTGTTGATACCAGCTGACTGCGTTGGCTGAGGTGACAATGACAATGAAGATAATGATGAGGCGGCTGTGGTTGGAGTCACATCATTTACTCCAAGGAGGGAATCCAGGCTGTGAAGCATACATCGTCGGTATCGCCTCCTACTCAGAAATCCTCGCACTAGCGCCTATCAAAACATCCAGGTTAATTAATGCAATTATTAGTTTAAAGGTTTACTGTAATCAAAATTGGGAAAGGGGTGAAAATGCTTAAAAATGTTTGCTAAATACATAATTAATGACTATACAAATTTATATGTTTATGTAAATGCTTACTTTTGACCAAAAAGTTACAAAATCAGTAGGCCTACATGTTTGCCCAGCCCCCCAAAAAAGTCCCCCTTGGAAGACGAAACGCTTAGCCATTCTGTTAGTGTTAAACATAGTTTGGTTTATGCGAATTTGATCTGTTGAGTCTGGTAACAGACTTACCAGACAATCAAGGACATCACGTGACATGACTGACACTGACAGGCATGACACGCTGTTTTTACATTCGTTGTTTTGTATGTTCGCTGTTTTTACGTTCGAAATTTCTTCAAAATAGTTCAATCTCACAATCTAGGGTTTTAGGGACTCATCAGGAACATTCGCTGAAAGTCACAAATTTCATTTTGGAACAGGCTATCGATATGTTTTTATGTCACCTCAACTTTACAATAGGGTTCCACACTAATGAACTTTGCAATGCAATTTGTGTACATTTCAATAGGATATCACCAAAGAGGTCACTTGACACTCGACTACAAATTAGGCTACACTACCATTTTGCCTACCTGAATTCTAACGGCTGCCTGCTCTTTTTGTTTGCTTTGAGCTCTTTCATTTCTAGAGATTTTGGCTTTTTCAAGGAGTTCGGTCTTCTTTGAAATATCTGCTTTGCTGAACATTTTTACAGAAAAATATCAGCAGGATTGCACTTCATCATTGAACTCGGAGTTTACATCTCAACAAAATAATCTAGAGGGCGCTTTATTTCTTATCTACGGTGGCCTCTTTTGCACGTCACAAATTGGTACGAAATCACACTCAGCAGGAGAAATTGACAATCATCTTTGAATTAAGTCCTTGAAAGTTGATCAAAGGAAAAACTCACTGAAGTGGGATTCGAACCTCGGACGACCTCTATAATAGCACACTGATGCAGTCTAATCTGTTTCCCTTGTGTTTTATGAAATGATTTCAGTGATTATGTTGGCCGTGTGAGTGTGTATGGTTTTGTCACTTTTAAACTGGTTCTGATAGCAGCCAAACGTTGTCAATGGTTGGCTGATTTTGGTTGAGCTGACAAGGTCCTCCATTAGGCCTTAAAAAAAAATTGTTGTGTTGGAGTAACGGAGGGTTGGAAAATAGGGTAGGGCGGGCGGATTTGTTTTGTTTTTTTATTTAATTTTTCCTGTATTAAATGCTTTTTTCCTGTATATCACAGTATTTGACAAGTCAAATAAAGACAAGAAATGACATAACAACTTTAACCAGTCTGGGGCCTTTTCAAAACCTCGGCTCTGGCTCCGGCTCCGGCTCCGGCTCCATTTCGTGAATCCATTCTAAAATAACGGGTATCAAAATAGAGGCTTTTGGCTACGGTTTGGAAGTAGATACTCTTTTTTGAACAAGAAAACAGAGATTGAGCTTCAATAAAAAGCAACAACCTATATTTTCAGCATATGGATGACAGAGACGAAGCCGGAGCCTAAGCCGGAGCCGAGGTTTGGAAAAGGGTCCTGGTTTCCATCGTCTTCTTTTTTTTTTCTTTTTTTTCCCGATTTTTTTTTTTATGGTTTATTATTATTTTTTTTTTATTTAAAATGTTTACGGTCGGGGCATACTATTTTTGGGTCGGGCGGGTTACGCCAATACAACAATTTTTTTGTTATGGCCTTACTCTGCTACTGCAGTGCTTTTCGTGGCTAATGTAGTAAGTATGGATGGCAACTGTGCCTATAATTCTTCTGAAAGGTCATCCAGAGTATTGAAAAGAATGGTTCAGGAGGCTACTTTAGGTTTGATGGAGCTTCTGAAGGCCAGTCGGGGTTGAAGTTATCTTGACAGATGATTGGAATAGCTATATTCCAAAATTGGGTGGTCTCAGGGAAGGATTCTAGCCTTGAATGTATGGAGTTGATGTGTTATATTAAATTCTGAACTAATTCCTCCATGCATATCTCACATTAATCATACATAATCCAGTAATCTCAGGTAATTACAAAAAAATACTATCGCTATATTCAATTCAATTGAATGTCCACACACTGGAAAAAAATGATGAAGTGCACACAAGGATTTCCATTACAAGTATTTCAAGCACTAGGGTGTTTCAGTGAGGACACCGTACTGTTTTTCTATTGGCCTTCATTTCCCATCATTCAACTCTACAGTAAATGTCGGTCCGGAGGTGTGTGGTTGTACGAAGGTTGTTTGTGTTTAGGTTCCAAAAACCACCAAACCGTGAAACTGGCAAGTTAAAAGATTTGAACCGATGTGGACCGGGGATTGCCATGTCAAGAACGATTTGAAGAATGCCTCTTTTCAAGAAGAAATCTGGTGAGTGCTGTCGGATTTCCGTTCGTTGTAAATCGCTGGCCGAAACCGGTCTGTTCTTCCGATAAAAAAAATAAGAAAACATTTAAGGGGTAGATCTTGGAGAGGGGGCGGGGTTTTGAGGGTTCGTGGGGTGGCATTTAGGGAATTGGGAGAATGAATGTTATGCCTACCAATTACCATCAATGTGTGTCAATAATATTCATTACAATTGTGTTGTAAATGTAAATAGGCCTAATGAATTGAGGACTAGGCCTATCAAACGGCGATTGTATTTGTAAACTAACGTTTAGTTGCGATGATCGTAACCCTAGGTCTGACATGGGGACAGGGACCTTAGGGTTACGACACTTTGTTAATAAAAAGTGATCGAAACACTTTTTGGCCAAGTTCTGAAATAGAATTGTCCTTAATTTTCCACTTTCCAAAATCCCAACACAAAATCTGACTACATGGATCTGATTGGTACTTATCAATGAGTCATATAAAACCACTTTGAACATTGAAAGATCATTTTCTGCAGAAAAAATAACCCAAAACTTACCGAAGGTGTCGAGATTCCCTCCGTTCACCGTCAATCGGCCATTTTGAATTTAGCTCAGTGTGCCATCTCGACCAAATTACGTCATGCGCAATGCCGTTTTGGCTGTTCCACCTTTCAAACTCAAACTCACAGCCCTATGGAGGGTGTTCCCAGAATAACACGTGCGCTGTGATACCGTGTACACGCATATCACATACAGTATGGAGGAGGTTTTTTTTGCCCATGTCAAGCTGCCGCTGACAATTCAAATCTTTCATCATGAACTGAAGGAAATTGCTAAGATTTTCAAATGATTTCCTTTACGAATGGTCCCGCAAACAGACAAAATGTTAGCAAGTCACAAACTCGGCGCCGACCCAATCCATGATCAAACAGAAATAAAAAGGTCATCCACCTTATCACAGATCGCGCAGTGGTCGGAATTAACGGTGGACTGCAAAATATATCTGGTCTTCAATTACACCCAAAATGATCATACCCGGTAGGACAGTAAGAACATATTCGTAAAAATATCACCGGAATATTCCATCGGAAAAACCACCATTTCTTACTGCAAATCTGTACCGAGCCGGCCGGCCGTGAGCCACCGTCCGTAACGGTGGAACGAACCCGGCCGCGATCCAAACAGGTAGCCCTTCCGACCGAGCGCAACATTCACTTCATTTCAAGCCCACGGCTAGTCTTGTTCAAGACGGTATTACGTAGTTGTACCTGGCAACAGATCGCACGTACGTGTACGTGTCAACAAAACAAACGACCCGAAATAACGTCTACGCCACACACACAAGCCTGTAATACCGTCTTGTCCATTTACTCCAAACTGCCCGGAAAATTCCGGGCAATAACCCCCCGCGAAGTCGGCGCATCATGACGTAGCCTTATTTGCATTAATATATTTAGAAAATTTGCATAGGGATGAAGTCTAGTACCGCAACGACGTCGCAAGCATTAGCAGTACGAATACACACGTGTATTTACAGTACTTGTAAATTACATGTGCCGTACATGTAGGCCTACATTGATATCGTACCATGGCTGCTGACGGACGGATTGTATTGAATTTGGAGGCCTTGGATTTTGCAACACAAATGTCGGGGATTCGAGAGTTTTCCGGAGAACAACAAGGCTCTTAGACAACTTGGGAATGGAATAAATTAACTAACCGTGCCCCTCGAAATCATTCCGTGTCTTCATGGAGCCCGGGAACAGACTCCATGGTATCATAATTCAGTGAAATTATTTCATTCATCCCTTCATTCATTCATTTATTTTGGCAACATACAAAAGTACTGTACATATGAAATACACAATAAAATAACGAATGACAAAAGCCCGAGGATACCCCAAAAAGCTGTAAAATACGGCTTATTCATATCCTACAATTTCTCGAAATCTGTTTGTGCCGCATGACAGTTGATCGAAGTATAATCAAGCCATGGCCTTGGTAATGACCATGGAGCTATCTGTTGTTATTGCTCCATGGCGATAACGGTTGCGGCTGAGTTTTAAACGACCGTCATGGATATGCACACGGTATCACGCCATACCACGTGCGTGGATTGGACGCTGACCAAAACAGCGCATTGCACCCTGTTGTTGACCTCAATGAATATGCAATTTCTACCCACAGAGGTCACGCTCAGTCTTCGTCACGTGACACCAGAGTAAACCAACAAGACGTTGATATTTCGTAGGGCGGTGGAATGGTCCACTTTGTTCACGTGGGGTGGGTAATTGTTTGGAGGGACTAGCGCATAATCAACGTCTTGGACAAGACTAGCCCACGGCACGTACGTGTAACTGTACCGTGATTGAGACTTTCGCTGGTGCACGTACACAATGTACGTTTGCTTTGAAACTGTAGCTATTACTCACGCACGCGGATACCAGGCTGTCTGTCTCTGCGGTGTGATGTGGGCAATGTTTTTACGTCTTAATTTAATGCGATCGTCGTCGGTCGGTTTCGGAAGGATTTCACGAAATTTTTTTAGATAATAAGTATAATTATGAAAAGAGTGTTTCTACTTGGCCAATTGAACAAAATAACTGAGTGAAATTCAAGTAAGATTTATAAGCTGATGAGCCTGCGATTTGCGGTACTTGGAAGGACGGTCGATCAGAATTTTTATATTTAGATCTCGCAACGATATAACGCATACATATCGTGTATTCCAAAAAAAATACACTCCATTTCTTCCTCCATGAACCGTATTTTCGCATGTGTTCGATGTCGGTGTTGGTCGGAAAAAAAATCACGCCGTATACGTTTTTCTTCACCTGTCATGAGCCGCGAAAAATAAACTTAATTCGGCAGTTTCGGCACACGTATAGGGTGTTTTGAGGGGTCTGGTCAATTCTATAACCTGTAATTTTTTTTTTAACCCAATACACCGAGCATGCTGTACGTGCTGCTCGGCGGCCGTACGGTTGATATGGAGTATGGACACGCTCACACACTGTATCATGCGAGCGCACGTGATACGAGCCCTCCATAGGGCTGTGAGTTTGAGTTTGAAAGGTGGAACAGCCAAAACGACATTTCGCGTGACGTATTTTGGTCGAGATGGCACACTGCGCACTATTCAAAATGGCTGATTGACGGCGAACGGAGGGAATCTCGACACCTTCGGTAAGTTTTGGGTTATTTTTTCTGCAGAAAATGATCTTTCAATGTTCAAAGTGGTTTTATATGACTCATTGATAAGTACCAATCAGATCCATGTAGTCAGATTTTGTGTTGGGATTTTGGAAAGTGGAAAATTAAGGACAATTCTATTTCAGAACTTGGCCAAAAAGTGTTTCGATCACTTTTTATTAACAAAGTGTCGTAACCCTAAGGTCCCAGTCCCCATGTCAGACCTAGGGTTACGATCATCGCAACTACGCGTGCACCTGCTAGAGTCTATACCGGTTACCCGTATGCTTATGTGAAAATATGTAGGCCTACATGGTGTCAATTCGGTTAAATTCAGTCCCTTGAAAGGCATGGCATTGACATCAAATTCCGAAAACTGTTCTGAACCAAGCTTTGGCGAAAATCCGGCGAAGAAATCATTCCAAATGTTGATGAATTTGGAGGTAAACGAAACGAAATAATGCTGCCCAACAGTACGTACATGTAGGCCACGAACCAACACATGTCACAGCCTACATGTTTCGGCCCTACACCATGTACATGTACCACTCGGGTACACCATCGGGCCCACACAACGGAGTGCTCGAAAAGTATTGTAAAAATCAAATATTGTACTAAAAAATATTAGATAAATTTTACAAAAATACTTTCAATGATTCTCAAATAATTGTTTAGGGGCCCGTACATCGCTGTCTGTTTTTTTAGAATTTAGCTAGAGAAGTAACATCGCTCCTGCGTGGGTATTTTTCTACATTTTAGCCCAGTAGTACTACTAAGGCCCTACGTATTTTTCTGGGTGCCGTAATTTTGGTGATACGTTGCAGCACCTACCTCTACTCCTAGATCAAGAATTTCCCTCAATTAATTTTCTTCATGGTCCCCATACGTCTGTTATTCCCGGACATCCTCAATTTTATAATTGACCCCCAACTTTTCGAGAAAAACCCAAACTTTCTGCGTTCCCCAGCATGACGATTGCTGTTATCGTAATTATCATTCTTATTTTTTCTAAAGCACATGCATTAGCGGACGCATTTGGACCAGACCATTGTTTTTACAGGGGTGGTTTGTAATATCAATCGCACTGTAGAAGTTCAATTATCAACTTTATTCATTAAAAATATATCAAATGAAAGCAAAGCTAGGTCTAATCTTACCAGGCGTTGATATGTCCCACACGTAACATGATATGAAAATGACCGCAATCGCATTTTCGTCGCTTCACACCCCGTGGTAAAAACCACGTGTATCCCCTTATAAAAGATTGATGATCCCAAAATCCATGATTGCTGGACTCGTGGCTGGTCAACTTCAATTTTTCGGCAAACGAGGTGATGCAGAAAGACATAATATTTCTCCAAAAACTGTGGGCCAATTGCAAAAACAAGAATGCACTGACCATAACAGATGTGTGAGAGTCAGAGAAAAAAATAATCCAGGCGAGTTCATGGGCTAGGAGTAGAGAAAGGTGCTGCAATGTTTCACCACAAACTACGAAGAAAACTGGTCGCATGACTGGACCTCCCGGGCCCACAGCACAGTTTCAGTCTCGCAAGTCGCCCTTGTCTTGTCCAAATTCTCGGTGCTCCGATCACTCATCAGATGGATAGGCTTCGTGACACTTTGTTACTACAACCAGCAGCAACACACCGCTACCATTTTATTGAACATCTGTACATATTTTTCGTAACTTTAGTCCTTGAATTTGCAGTATGAATTATTCAAAAATCACAGTCAACGTAACGTAAGTCGCAGGCCGTGGCTCCGTTCATGGAGACCGTGTGTCTTTTTTCAACATGGTCCAACCATAATCCGAAATTTCCGGCAGTAGTTACTAGTTACGTATTCTTCTGTTCCCAAACAATTTATCATGGTAGATAAATAAACAGTTATAAGAGGTGTTCGTTTGTTTTTTAATCTGTGCATTATAAGTAACAAGAAGTGTCAGGAAAATGCCAAACTGACAGCGCGCAAGCAGGGAACTGCGTGTACAATACACATACAGAGTATGTGAATTCATCCTCATGGCTGAACCTGTGTTCATCAGCTGACGTCACCAGCCATTACGTAACACGTTATAAATCGCCTTCGGGCTTTTAAAAATGGGCGTTCCCAAAAGGAATAAAAATCAGACTAAAACAATTCATATAAAATAATTAAGACATAATTAACTTGTTTTTAATACAGATATCGCTTTTATTAATCATCTGCTACGAAATAACAGCTCATTGCAGCTTGTTGTCACAGATCCTTTAAAAAAAATCAATGCTGAGTAACATATCCGCTGGCCGCCATCTTGCCATTTACAGCTCATGGACGATACCATTTTAAGTAGGGGTGTTCAAGTAATACAAGTGCCGAATAATTAACAACTCTACTCAACTCTCCCCACCCCGACCCCAGCTATAATAATAATACACTGTTAAAATAATGTGTTATTTTGCAAAGGTAACAAAGAACTCTTTGCCATTCATCTCCCTAGAATAAGTGCATTACTTGTACACCCACACATAATGGTATCGTCGAGTTGACGCTGAGTTGACGCCTTTTTCTAGTTGACGCCGAAGTTGACTTTAATTAGTGTGACCGCTGCAAACTGCTCATCAACCAACATAATGACCTGAAATATATCAAATGCTTGTAGTTAGCTAGGAGAGCCTGACATTTAAATCCTAGCAGGATCTTTTTTCTCAAAGGTTCAATGACAAGAGGACAAGAACATCTTTACTTGCATGTTCTTGTCCTAAGTTATCCTCTTGTTATGATTTAGCCTTTGAGACATACAATCATGACAACGGTACAATGGAAGGCCTACAAATACCGGGTAAATTGATTAAAGGATCATACACAAAGGGGGGTAAAGTGACCAGGGAAACAGGGAAGCATGCAATATAATAAGGCATAAAAAAGAAAATCAGAAATCTGAAATATTCGGTATATTCCTCTTCTGTTTATTGTTTGTAATGTCCTCCAATAGCACTCCGCACTTGCGCTAAAAATAGCACACTAGCTCAGACAACCATTGCAACCATTACCATGCAAATGTGTGGTGAGTCCTATCGCGTGCATGCATGGTGTACACTGCGTGTGTGAGTCAATGTTTGTCTGACATCCAGGGATTTTGTACACTCATGTGACGTCATTAGTGCGGAGCGCTATTATATAGGCCTAAGCCCTGCGGTACCCAAACTAGGGACTATAAAATCTCTGCGGGAAAAGTGATTATGCAAACAAAGAGTAATGTTATCAGCATGTCGGGCTATTATTAGTTTATATTACTTATCAAGATAACATCTTGTGAAAGCGGATTCTCTCTAGATGCAATCAGTGAATAAATAATGCTCTTTGGTTTAAAGGATAGTCAAAATGAGGAAAATGTAGTTCATTGGAATAGATTTCCTTTGTTTAATGGTAAAATAATCTTTGGCAAAACATTCACACCGATGTGTTAAACGTGAAATTTGCTTCCCACAATTTATCCATCACTTTCTTTGCGATTTAATCTTAACCCTTTGTCTTAGATGGGGACTATAATCGTAAGGTCTAAGCCCCTATCTCAGACCAAGGGTTACGATTATCACAACTAATGAAAATGTACTTGGGATGATCATAACCCTTTTTCTGAGATGGGGACTATAATCGTAAGGTCTAAGTCCCCATCTCAGACCATGGGTTACGATTATCACAACTTATGAAAATGATGCATGCATTGTGGAAAGCAAATGTTAAACACATCTCTGTGAATGTTTTGCCAAAATTATTCATCAATAAACTAATAAGGAAATTTATTCCAACTGCTCACCCGTAGTTTTGACCTGGGGCCAATTTCATAGACATAGAGCTGCTTTTAAGCACCAAAATTTGCCTTTAAGCATAAAAAACCTTGGTAAATATAATCAGTATATGCCAGCCAAAACACCTTGTGAATGTTATGCTCTGCAAACAATGGCCGCATAGGCCTACAAGTCAAAAGCAAACACATGAACATTTGGTTGGTAATCCTGTTTGATCAAGGAAGACTTTTAATGCCTAAGCAATGGGAGACTTTGGAGAACCGGTCTTCAAGTCAACAGTGCATGCGTACGCACAACAGTGCATGTGCACGCACGCGCAAATCAATGCGCGCATGCTCACAATTCAGTGCGCGTGTGCTGTTTACTTGAAGACCGATTCTCCAAAGTCTCCCATTATTGTGCTTTGCTATAAAATTGGCCCCTGATTAAAACACTTTCGATATGAGGTTCTGACATTTTACATGTTTTAGCTCTTGGCAAAGATCCTGATGACATTTGGCTTCTCAAACTCTGACGTCGCTGAGCAATATTTATTGGTATGATAAGATCAGAATTACCTTTGTCTTTTTGAAGTAATATGATCTGGGGTCGATTACATTTAACTCATCGTAACTTTCTATCAATCGTAGGACTTAGGACGCATTGCAGCCCTACGTAGGATATGATGGGTTAGGGGTCTATCGTTTGTCACCCGGGTTTACGATTGATCGTAGGGCTTTGTGAAATCGACCCCTGATAATATTTAGTTTGAACTTTCAAGCCTCTTTGTCTTAATAATCAATTGCATGGAATTGAATTTCTCCAGCTGGTAAGTCTTCTCTGAGTCAGAGCGCCAGTGTGATGCTGCCTTACGTATACTCATTTTCACATCAGGATGTGGGAACCGGTGAAACAGAAGGTACTACACATCTGGGAAGAATTGATTCCATTGCTTCTCATCCGCCAGGATTCTCATCTCTGCATAATTCAGCTTCTTTCATTTTACATGTTGTAGTTGTCAGTCTTTCAAGTTTCAGCAGTGTTAGGAGGAAGCAATTCCTTGGCTACTTTTGGAGAGTACAGCCCGTAATGGAGAGTACATGTACCTCTGAAGCCCTGTTCGCACTGGATAAACATTTAGGGTAACTTTACTAGTGCTGTGCATTTTTCGGAGCTTTTGAAAACCGGAAAACGCTTTGAAAAAATTAGCGGTTGCCCGAGCTCCGATTCATAAAAATGAATGATAGCACTATATTACGCACGTGTCGATAATGTGCACGATCAAATGATAGCGCTGTGTGTAGGAGTGTGTAAAACATGCTACAACGATCGTTGCGCCGACGTATACATTCAGTTTCTGGTCTCAATCTATTCTACGTGCGTGTTTGGGAATCTTGCGATGATTTGGTGCCGGCAACCTTACAGAATATTCAGTCAAAATCTTTCATAACTTGCTCAGCGTGACATGTCACATTTCTTACCGAAAAATCTGCATTGAAGCCGGCCGAAATCCACGGTACCGAGCGCAACTTGAATGCATGCACCACATACACACGTTGTACGTACGACATGTAGGCTTCCACTTCCGGCCTGATTGCGAATTGGCGACTGTGTACTGGTGTACAACGTATGCTTTGAATGGTGCGGCGCACATTACACATCGTGGAATTTTCTGGATGCAATGCTGCTGCTGCATGGGCCGGGCCATGCGGCCACGTGGTGGGCATGCGGTGTTCATGATGCATCGTACGCGATATGTTTACGTCTTCTTTCGAGCGATCGTCGCGTTCGGAAGGCTGTTCGCAATATTTGTTTAATCAAGTTTGCGAAAAGTTTGTTTCTGCTTGGCAAAATGGACCCAAAACGACTGAAATTCAAGTATGTATTATACAGTATATACTTTTGGGGTTGTTTATTTATTGGGCAAACGTCAGTCTACTTTTAAAAATGTTGGTTTCGTATTCCGTTTTTTAAATTTTGAAACCGGATGGCAAGATTTTAAGCGGGAGCCCGTGAATCCATTTTTGATGCACAGCACTGAACTTTACTGTGACGATGGGTAACATTCCGACGAGTTGATCTTCCCAACGTCCGCACTTCGGCACTTGGATAATTTATTGATGCGGTTAGAATTACTGAGAGGATGGGTAAACTAACTGAGCTGGCAGAAGTTCCCTTGAAGTATAAGCACTCCATGGATGATTTCTTCACTTCTGTTGGTTACCGTACTTGTTGAAGTACGTTTGTTAAGGTCAACAAAATTTGGAATTTGAAAAATCAGGATTCAGGACATGTTCAAGAAGAACGGATTGTTTTTGTTTTTCCAAGTTTGTTGGTTGAGTGCAATGATAATACACACAATACTCAATAGACGCCAGTTTCACACGCGTATAATCTCGGGCGGTGAAAGGTCACTGACGTTACCTGTGGTCATTGGACCAGATGATGGGAGATTTAACCGAGACGGTGCGTCCGCACTGGATTTTCTGGCTCGGTCGAACTTCCTGGACACCTTTCACTTGGTTAAACTACCCACCCAGATTGGTTATAAGTTAATTTGTCAGTAAAGTTACCCAGGCTGTCAGCACTAGACTTAAAATGGGTATGTTACCCATTGGCTCAGTTAGTTTACCCAAAATAAGTCCAGTGCGAACAGGGTTTATGACGTACATGTATAGTGACGTGAGAATTACTGTACATTCTTTCTTGCTTGAATTAGGCCCTATCTGCTTGAATTCTTTTTCTTTTTTGCAAGATGACATTCTGAGAAATGGCATTTTGTAATTCTGGTGTTTGTGGTTGAATAGCAGCCTTGACAGTAGTCTTGATTCCCGACTATGTTATTACTCGAACCATACCTCCATGATCGAATGTACGAATCGATTACCCGCACTGACCCGCACGCTCGTACGTACAGTACGTAAAGGCCTCTCTGAAACATAGGGCTTGTTTTTTTAATAACGCACAAGATCCCAGATCTAGGGATCCACGTCCTATGCTGGATGCGCTAAAATGGGATCCAGATCAGCAAGATCCATGATTATTTAAACAAGCAGTCCCCTAGTCTTGGGAATCCTGTAAGGGCCGTGAGTTGCGTGTGCACCTCGTTATGTAGCGTGCTACGTTGTCTCCACGACACACTGTTGAAAATGAATAATTACCTGCACGGACATGTGTATGTTAAGCCTGTGTTTTCCCCCGTTTTCGGGGGGAGATTTTACAGGATTCCCAAGACTGTTTGAGTGAGGCCTTTATGTACATGTATGTACGTACGTGCATGCGGGTCAGTGCGGGTAATCGGTTCTTAAGTTTGAATAATAACACAGTCGTGAACCAAGACTATACCTTGACAACTTTGTTTGCATGGATTACAGTGGAACGCTGCTATAACAAACACGCCAGGATGCACAGATATTGTCCGTTATAATGGTCGTTTGTTGTAGTGAAGTAAAGAACTACCGGTATACACGAAAATTGGGAGTCAAGGATGATGTTTGGTATATAGCCAAATGTTTGGTATAGTGGTGTTCGTTATAGTAGCGTTCCACTAAATTTGCATACCGATGTTTGACTTTTCAGTCTTTGTTCTTCACCTACGCCTTGATCCTGGGCTTCTGAATTGGTTCTTGAGGAATTTATCTTCCTAATAGGCTACAATTCTTCTGCACAATATTCATTTATGTTTGAATGCTTCTAATAATGTTAAAATTGAAAAGTGGACAAAGAAAAATTGACTGGAGTACCGAGTGGGATTTGACATGTTTGAACACGCTACAATCCTCGGAATACTGTACCGGCGCTCTACCAACTGAGCTATCCAGCCATGTTGGTGGTGTCCCTCATAGTCCATTATCTTTGTTCGTTTAGCAGTCAGAAGCCACGAAACCACTCACATACCACCTACAGGTGTATATCCCAAAAAAAAAACCCGAAGTATGAAGTTACCTTCAATCTTACTGCAGTGGCTTTATTACCCTCTGGTGAAGGGATTTGCCGTAGTACGTAGACAGTATGCACAGTGCAAAATGCACATCAGCCCCTATAGGCTACTGTAGTTCCTCTTCAAACGTGTTTTAATCTAGCATTTCACAAATTAATTATTAATTATGCTTCACTCTTTTGCATTCTGTCATGTGATTTGCATGTTGCAGAATTTTATTCTCTGTGGTCTTGAAAAGAACATGTTTTTAGTTATTTGGGCTACAAATCTGTATTTGACATATGAACGTACATCATGTTTCATCAATTGTTTCAAAACAAGTACTTGTAATAAACTGCAAACTGCTCATCAACCTAAATGCAGGCCTTGAATTAAGTTCTGAAAAGGGCAAGGCCACTTTTCCATTGCAAGGGGCACTTCCATTGGAAAATCATAATGTCTGTGGAAACATTTGAAGGGGGCACGAAGGCCAAGAACCAGGGCAACGAAGGCCATGGCCTCCGTACGTGGCCTCCGTTCAATTCAAGGCTTGTAAATGCTGACCTGCAATGTATAAAATGCTTGGAGTTTGGAGGGCTTGATGTTTCGATCCTAGCCTCTTTCTCAAAGGCTCAATGATAAGAGGACAAGAACATGTATGCAAGTTACGATACACATTAAATGGATGGCCCTGCTTACTCCAAGCATGACAATTCTTTGTAAAAAAATCTGCAAATTACCGGTACCTACTTTTATAGCCCTGTCCGCACTGGACTTTTTTTTCCGGGGATTTAACTGAGCCGATGGGTAAATGAAAAATGGGCAAATATTACCGGTGTCCGCACTTGGACTTTTGACTTGGGTAACTTACCGTGCACGCACGGAAGAATTACCGAGCTGTCAATACTACAGTGTGTAGGCTCACGAGGGTACCCGATTCGCACTGTCCGCACTGGACTTTTCGTCTCGTGTAAAGTGTCTCGGGCATTCTACCCGGGCAGAAGTTGGCCGGTAGAAATACCCGCGCTGGTCAGGAATAGTAACTGAGATAGACTTCCTGAGATGTCCGCACTAGACTTAAAATGGGTAAAGTACCCAGCGTCTCGGTTACTTTGCCCAAAAAAGAAAAAAAGTCCAGTGCAGACAGGGCTTAAGGAGCATTACCCCACAAAATAAGATGATTGTATTTAAAGGGAATGTACAAAGGACTGTGACACTGATCATGATCATGTATGCTTGCTATTGAATCCAATGTGGAAACCAAAGATAAGCAGCACAATATAGCCTACTCAGGTCAAAAAGTGAAGTATCATTTGGCCGCCATTTTAGTAAACAACAGAGCTTTTTCTGATGTTATCAATATCAAATTCAACTGTTGTAAGACAAAACTTTCCCCTGAATAATTTTTTTAATCATTATTAAGGCCTTTATAGATTATTATTATTTATTCAGCCAGAATCACACACTAAATGAAAACAGTAAATTTGGCTTACTAAAATGGCCACCTGTGCGTACTTAATCTGCGCGTGATTTTGAAAGAGTATGCTATCTTGTGCAGCTATAGGATCTTTGGTGGAAACTACATGTACATGTATAACACAATGCAGCTTCAGATTTTTGATACAAAGAGCATTCACTGTGCGTACATCTACATACATACATGTAAAGACTACTCATCTTTTAGGCAATTCCACTGTTTGGTGTCTAGTATTTTGTAACAAATGTTACCTCATTTTTACATAATTTGCATGCATTTCAAGGAATTGTAAGATGCTAATTCCAATGTTATCACATTGGAGTCCTTCAAGGAATGCGTCAAAGTCACTTTACGTAACTTACCGTGGAATTGACCTTTTGCATTCTCAAGCCATGCATTGCATTGTCTGTTATGAAAAGAAGATAATTTCTTCTGATTCACATCTGTCCATACGGGGACTCGGATAATATAAACGTCATTTTATTATTTTAAAATCCAATTGATGAGCCAGATTTTGTTTACCTAGATAGTTGGCGAACAAATTTTGAGCGTGTTACACTTTTGCTGCCAGTCCCTTGCCACAAATACATGTAGTTAACCGCACAATTCTTTCCTGCCAAATTCTTTGTATGTTACATAATACAAGAGCAAAATGTTAAGTTACTCTGTAACGTGTCATGTGCATTTGATGAACAACAAAATTGGAGTTATTTTAAGAATATATTATGTATTATTGTATGTAAATTAGGCTTATCGTTCACCGACACATATCAGCACTGCATACTCAGTGCTTATGTGTGCACATGAAAAAAAGTAAAATCATGCACTGACTCAGGTGGGATTCGAACCCATAACCTCCTGCTTGGTCGCTAGACCATTTAGCTAGCTGGCGTCAGCAGGGTAAGTCAAATCCAAGATCGCAGCGGGTACTGCAATTAATCATTGTTATTACGGTTAGATACGGACATTTGTGCTTAGTGATTGATTGTATTTTCTTTGGACATATTCATAACAGAAGTGCACCACCATCATTTTGTGAAGTTGAGCGAAGTGGTCAGTGTGGCGGTCAACAGCCAGGACGTAGAGGATAAAGACAAAGATTCGGGTTCCGTCAAACCGCTGAAACTAGAAAACCATGACGATTTCTCCTTCACTGGTAAGCTATTGGGCATGTTGACAGATTTCACTATTGTTATGCAATACAATGTGTACACTTCATTCATCTTGATTTTTTTATGATAAAGGTATAATAAATCATTAGTAATGGTCACAGAACAGCACCCACACTTTGTCTAATCCAGTATGTAGGGGGCCTACACAAAATGATAAGCTTGTGAAAATTTGAGCTCAATGGGACATCTGAGTTTCCTATAAAACATAAAGAATGTTTTTGATCTTGCCAAGACGTAAATGATTGTTTTACACTTTTCTAAACAAATACTGTATACGTGTATAGCATTTCAGGCTGGGGTTTATATCATGTCCATCTTTATACTGTTTAAGGTATAGGTGAATCTGTAAAACATTTCTGTTTTGGTTTATTACCAATCCTGTACTGTACCTTAAAGGTAGTATCATACTTGGTTTTTGTCAAAGAAGTATGGCACATAACACAGTATAGGGGGCAGGTGATCTACCTGTAGTGACAAAATCTAAAATGACTTCAGCGAGTTCAAAACTATTATACATTTTGAGCAATATGTCATTACTTTCACTTTAAAGTAAATTAAAGATAATCTGGAATCTTCAAATTTTGTTACAATGATTTGATTGTGTGACAAATGCACTGTAATAATATAGGAAATCCAGTTGTTTTAATGTAATTTCAAAGAGGTAAGTTAGAGTCATCAATTTAACTAAGTCTGGTAGCATTAG
Source organism: Astropecten irregularis (assembly GCA_963971285.1). NCBI lineage: Eukaryota > Metazoa > Echinodermata > Asteroidea > Paxillosida > Astropectinidae > Astropecten > Astropecten irregularis. Next base: position 1,660 of record CAXARH010000089.1, on the reverse strand, counting down.
TTATGAACTTCACAACATCAAACAAACGAGGCAAAATCTTACTTAGTTTTTCCATGCAGATGCCCCCAATGATTGCTAACGTGACATGTCATGGACATTTGTGGGTACTGTGTCACGTTAGCAATGGCAAATTTTGTTTACACCCTTTTACTTGCACTTTTTGTGGTATGTGTAATAATGGAGTCTATGTAGTTATGCATTTACTTCTTGTAATTACTTTCAATCTGAAAAATTGTAAGTCAAGTGATGGAATAACTGATAAATTTTGTGTTTTTTTCAAGAGTTTTCCAGATTTGATCCAGTACTCAAGGACTCTGAGATCAGTTCACCAGTGTTTCTTCATTACGCGTACACAGTCTTCAAAGTCCCATGTCGAGCAATAAGCACAGGAGCAAACTGAATAAAGACTCATAGTAAACTGCAATTAGCTTTCCAAATAATGGCACATCATATTGATTTATTTTTATGCAGTTCAGTTTGTATTGGATTTTATCACTAGAGGTTTTTTAATGTCCTTACGAAAAGACAAAATTGAAGACATGGACTTACAAGCTGAACTTAAACTTTGGACACATTCATACTGTGATATGATATACATACTTGCATAAAATCAATGATAAAAAAAAATTGAAATAGAGGAAGTTCATTTTGTAAAATATTATGTGTAAGTGTCAATTGCACCAGAAAAAAAATGTACAAGTACTTTTAAAACATTTTCACACCTAAAATAGAGAGAACAGAACATATTTCAGTATAAAATGATAATAAACTTAAACTGCATACTCATATGGACTGGTACGCTGTACGTTTTGTCTACACCTAGATGTAGCGCTGTGAAAAGCAAACAACAATACAAGTTAATCAACAATTTCAGAAAAATAAACATTCAAGAATAGTAACATTCAACTTTGGTGTTTTAGCGGCGGATAAAACCGATCTGTTTTAGATAAATAACTGTTTTAGAGCGTCCAGACACATATTGCTAAAACCGATCAGGTTAAAACAGTTGTTTTAGCGAATTTAACACGCTGTCTGAACGTGTTAACAATTTCAGAATGAAATGCAAACTCTAATGTACCCATAAATTATGATCTTTGCCTACATGTATGTGTATAGCTGTGGTTTTGTCCCCCTTACCAATTTCAAACAAAGAAACCCTAATGTTAAAGATAAACTTGCACACAAGACATATAGGTAGTTGCAACATCATCTCATAAAAGATTTGGGATTTTGTTTTGAAGGGGTGGAAACACCCACATCCCCCACTTTAAACCTACATTTTCCTACTTTCACCTTTCTTTTCTTTCTTTTGTCCTTTATCAGTCAAAGTGAATGTGACAGGCCTGATTTCACAAACTTTTGGAGTTGATGGTAGCTGGGCTTCTTTTTCACCTAACAAAATATTGCAACCGAAAATTTCCTGATTCAATTTTTTGTCAAAGTAAAAAAAAAAGCATTGTATGAAATAAACTAGACCTGTGTTTGTTGACAAACACTGAGCTGTTTCGCGTATGTTTTATAAATAATATGAAAAACAAACATGAACGCAATTGGCCCAGTACAGAGAAATAGCGGTGTTTTAATTGTTGTAAACAACTATCAGGAGCGTCGTCACTCGTCCATAAATACACGTATACAGATTCGTGTACATACACATGCC
>CAXARH010000088.1:0-15999 GCA_963971285.1 Astropecten irregularis | reverse complement strand
GAATACAGAAGAACACCGCAATAACGAACACCGCTATATCAAAAATTTGACCATACCGAACGTCATCCTTGGCTAACATTTTTTTGTGAACAATGCATGTCCAATACCATTCTTTAAAATTAAATCACTAACGAACGACCAAGTGCTATAAGTTATAACGGACAATATTTGTGCATCCCGCAATGTTCGTTATAGTGGTGTTCCACATGAGAAACATTGAAAACATACAAATGTGCTGTATTAAAGTGATAACCATGCCCATGACAAATCAAAGACTGGAATTTCACAGACTTTGAAATTTTTTGACATTTGTTCCAAAATCAAGAGCTCCTCTTAACATTCTTGTACATGTAAGTGGCCTTGCTCCTTCAGAAAGCTGGCTGCAAGGCTTGTTCAGAAATGCTCCTGTGAGTCGGATTCAAAACTGACAAATTTTATTCTGCAATTACCGTTGACAGACAACAGTGTAACAAAAAGAGAAGATTTTGCATTGAGTCTGTTCTGTTGCCTACCATACATAAATTGCTCCCTTGATTTTCATCCCAGATATATTAGGCCGTGTCCCAATTGACTGGCTGCGGCTGGGGCTGGCAATAGCGCTCCAGCGTGCGTATGTACACAATCCCTGGATGTCAGACATGCACCACACGTTTGCATGGTTGCAATGTTTGTCTGAGATCCGGTGTGACGTCACAGCATTTTGCCTGCTATTTTAAACGCAAGTGCGGAGCGCTATTGGCAACACCGCCATCTTGTTACCACGTCCCAATTGACTGGCTTCGACAGCGACGTCACGAATATCAAGCCACAAAGGGGTGACTTTGTTGTGGCCAGGCCGACCTCAGCGTATGTATGCTTGTAAACATGGATTCAAATCGTCTAATGAGGGCATGCCTATGCTGCCAAAAGGCGCGTCCCAATTCTACTAGCTGAATCCAGTTCGAAGACGTAGTTGCAACCACGGCTGCAGTCAGCTGCCACAGCAAGTCAATTTGGGACACAGCCTTAGTAACAAACTGGCACATGACACGGATGGATGTTAGTAAGTTCTTGAGCACGGACAAAACAAAATCCACAGACAAACCAACAGACTAACACACAAACAGACCTTGTGACAGGTCAGGCGTTGCATACAAGTCAAGCAGGTTCCTCAGCCAAAACACTGGGACCTGAAGAGTAACAAAGTGACACTTAGCACAAGAGAGTAGACCTAGAGATTGGGGTCAATGTGGAGCAGGTGCTGGCCGACACAAACGGGCTGTTAAATGTTGGCAATAATGTTGCAATAAAGCCCTTTAAGACCCCACTGGTAGCCCCCCCCCCCCCCCCCCACCCGATCTGTTTGAATCGGAACATGCTCTACTACAGCCGATTTCACGAAATGTTGCGTAACTTACGTAACGTACAAAAGCTACGTCAGACTGACCCCTCTAGGATTTTAGCTAACAGCATGTCTGAGCATCTTTGGACACCCTGTCTGCTGTTTTGGACTCCTTGATTCATCTCCAAATCACATGCAACTCACAAAGGCTTTCGGAATTCGGATAACGGAACAAACAGTTTTGGGGATTTTTTTTTTCTCAGGGGTAGCTTTAATTTCAACTTCTCTTTTAAGAATCTTTGATAAAACATCGAGGCTCGGGTCAAAATAATGCTGATTAGTACATTAATGCGTGCACGTTAGTATTGACATCATGAACAATGATGCTAGGTCAGGGAGCTGTCAGCTCGTACCTTTATCGGCTGCGATCAGACTCTTCCTCTGGCAATCTTCTTCCTCCGCTTCGTGTGAGACCCCGTCGGCAGTTGCCTCAACTTCAAGTTCTGAATTCGGTTCCGTGCTATCGGCGGCCGGCGCTTCTGACACCGGCGTCAGACCGGAGGATTCCGGCTTTGCGTCGCTCGGGGGCGATTGGTCGATTAACCGGGCGGTGTCGCCGCTGTTGTTGTTGGACACGTTCTGGACGTCTTCCTCTGCGTCTGCTTGAACTTCGTCCTTTTCTGCTTCCTCCACTATTTTGTCATTTTCGTCAACTGTTGGCATTTCAAATTTTCCGGCTTGATGACAAAAAGTAAAGACACAGAACATATAGATATTACTGAAATGAATTTAGTAAAACGTATGTACAAAATAGGCCAATGAGCTACCTCCTTTTGAATCATAGCTGCATTTACTTGTTCATGGAATCATTATTCATATAATGGTGCAAGTTTACTAATGCTGCATGGACGGTTGGAGTTGAACACCATTCAAATCATATCCACGGCTTAAAAGAATGATTTCACAAATCCCTACAAGTGATCGTAACTTGCTTTACGAAGGAAAACCCATCACAGGAGGCCTATCATACATGTAAGTATAGCTGAAATTGTATTCACAAGTCCTACAATTGATAATAAGTTACAAAGAGTTTGGTGAAATTGACCCCTGGTTAGATGCGCAGTTTCAGTACTTAAATTGAACAAATTCAAGGTTGGCAAACCTGATTCACCCTCTTTCAGCATCGGCGTCCTGGCCACATTTACGGTGGGCGACCTGGGGTCGGGGTAGGTGAAGGGGCAGGGCGTCCGCGACACCCCGACCGTTGGCGACCTGGGATCCGTATCCGGGATGGGCGTGCGGGCAATCCTCACGGTCGGCGAGCGGGGGTCCTCGAAGCTGTCGTCGGTGTCCTCCGGCTGGGGCTTGGGTACGATGATGGGGGTGCGCTGGACCTCCTCCGTGGGGGACCGGGGGTCCTTCAGCTTCATCACCCTCCGATTGGTGACCGGGGTGTGTTCGCTGTCTCCGCAAGCGTTGGGTAGACCATCCTTCTTGTCTTGGAGGTGGGCTGTGTCCTGGTGGGATTTACTGTCGGCCGCACCCATCTTGTCCTGATGCGGTTTAAGTTCTTCAGTTTATGAATTAAAAAATCCAAAGCCACCACAACTCAAGTCTTCTAGTGTTGGTTTCCTTCAATGTAGTTCACTGCAATCAGATATCTGTACAACAAAAACAAAAAGTACATGTATGTATACACAAATGAAGACAAGTAATATGATCTGAGGTATGTGCACATGTAATGTATACTTTGTTTGAACATGTGTTCAATGCATTTACCAGCAAACCAGGCATTCTTCCTATCAATCTTTTAACAATCTCGACAGACAAATTGCAAACATCATGTTTACAGTGACCTACTGACTTGTACAACCAGAGTAAGGGAGAGACTCTAGTATATGGTACAACACACTATACTGATCTGCATGCACACATGTGCATGTTTCTGTGTACTTTAAAACTGTGTACAATGTACATGTATGCACACACAAACATCTGTTCATAGCTCTGTGGTGCATGTAAGCTGTTGCCTTGGTCTATATCTAAGCTGCTTCTGGGAAAAAACCCATTCATCAGCCTACACTACACTGACTCCAGTGACCCTGATGTCACAAACACAATGGATTCACTGCAATGAATCTGGTATCAGTATTCCATCCCACACCACTACACCAGACACCTCCCAGCCAGCCAGACACCCTCTGAGAAAGCTTGCAATACATAATGTGTGCACTGCAACCTCAGCAGGGTCTACTGAGGGATACCATGAGTCAAGCTCTCCAGATACCAACCAATCCCCCACACTGAATCATGCACTGGCCCCCATAATATTCAGGTGCTGACTGAGTGAGCCTTGTGAGGCAAGGTGAAATTCAAGCACAGGAGGTAATAACAGATCATGTCTGCCCATGCTCTATGGTCTAAAGACACACAGCTGGGACCAATTTCATGGAGCTGTTAAGCACAACAAAAACTGCTTAGCACAAAATGTCTTGAGCACTCAAAAAACTCAATAAAACAGACTCACCATGGTTAAAAATTCCGTTTTGATATTCATGGTCAGCGAAAGAACAGCCAAACAACAATCACAAGTGATGTATACACAACACATAGAAATTTGGTTATTAATTTTTTGAAAAATGTAATGGTTAGCAATTTTTTTGTGCTAAGCAGGGCAGTGAAATTGGCCCCTGCTACACACCCATGGGAGGTATTGTTATTGTGTACAACGCCAGATGTAGTTTTAAATGTCAAAGGTCAAACAATCAATTCTCACAGCATGCCATACTGTAGGTATCAGTCCTAAAACTGAGTCATCAAATATGAAACAAATGTGTACATTCACTAAATACAGTACATATTTTGGCAACAAGTAATATCCAGTCAATCAGCTCATTGTTCCCTACAGCTCCAGTGTTTATGGCACATGCTGACCATATGTTTATAAACTTTGTACCTGTAGTAATTCACTGAGTGAATCATGGAGCATTTAAACCATCCTTAGAGTTAGAGCTCTATGCAAACAGAGTGAATTGCAGGCACACAAAGTTTAAAATACAATGTGACTGTATTGCAACAAATAGGTGCAGGGGTCAATTTCACCAAACTCATCGTAACTTACTATTAATCGTAGGAATTATAATGTATTGCAGCCCCACCAGAAGTTGTATCTACATGTAGATACGATGGGTTATCCTTCATACATTAACTTGTGTTACGATTGATCGTAGGGTTTTGGGAAATCGACGCCAGAACTGTCTTTTTAGTGTCAATAATAACATTTAATACAAGTTGTGTATCAAGTTTCAAATCTTATTCATCATGAAGTCAATACGTGTACGACTGTACGTAGGCCTACTGTACACGTGTGTAAAGCTGCTTCAAATGAAAATTAAAGTTATCAAATTCATTTCACAATACATGTAAAGCAATAGGACTCTTGCAGCCCTGCAGAAATCTAAATCTGCATTGTTAAATGCACAAAAGAGGTGCAGACTATGAAGGTCACTTTAATAATATATCAAGGATTAACTGGTAAATGCACAATGGCATTACTATATAGATATAAGCCTGTATTTGTACAACCAACAGAGTGCATAACAATGCACAGTACTTTCATTTCAATGTTGGTGTTCCTTACAATGGTATCAGGTGTTGATCTTGCACACTGATACCACGAAAATGCTATACTAGTCTCATGGGTTTGGACATGGAGCTAGGAAGCTACATTTGTAGCTCTATGGTTTGGACAACCATAGAGTACCTCCTTACTCTATGGGACAACACAGTGCAAAACAATCCTAGGTCATTGATGACTGCCAAGTGCCAATATTACAGGGTTTAAGCACAGTATGCATTGTGGTACAGGCCTAGTTGTCTGAGAGCCACTAAGACCAGCGGCCATTTTCATAGAGCTGCTTTTATTCATTATTTAAAAGCACACAAATTGCTTTTTAAAACATGAAAAGTCGTCCCCGCTCAAACAGGATTACCAACCAGACTTTCATGTGATCAATGTCTAAGTACTGCTTTTGACTTGTATTGTATTCAGTCATTATTTGCTGAGCATAACATCCACAACATGGAGTTCTGTTATAGCTCCGTGTTCCAAGGAGTTTTGGCTGGCATAGGCCCTACAGATTTTATTTACCAAGGTTTTTGGTGCTTTAGAAGCATATTTTGGTGCTTAAATTGGCCCTCGTAGCGCCACTAGTGTGACAATGGACAATGGTGCCCTTGTTGAACTCAAGCTAATTTGGGGCCTGTTTGTTTAACGCAAAGAATCCCAGATTTAGGGATCCACGTCCTATGCAAGGTACGCTAAAATGGGACCCAGATCCGCAAGATTCGTGATCCTGTGCATTATTAAACAAACAGGCCCTTAGTAATATTATATTTCAAATGGCAATGTTGGCAGGATGTGGTAGAGCTTTCCTGTTTCCTACTAGTAGCAGTATGTACTGAAACAGTGTGCGCCATCGATAAATGGATCGGTCTGCAACTGCAGGATATATCAAGCCCTGCTGATAACAATGCTTGCCTTCTAGACCTGTATTGGATCATGTGTCAATGTCTACATATCGTATCGGGTGTATCAGCTGCCTGATTCACCAATGACATCACTGCGTATCACAATCTGCACACGCATCATGTATCATCATTACGCAGAGTGATATTTTGTGTGTACAAGTATGCATGTTATTATACACGCATACAGTACGTGAATATCAATCATTTAGCCTACACGAACAGTCATTTACCATTAAATTTATAGCAATTCCTTCCTTGGTAATATTACTGATAGTGCACACAGGGATGAGATTGACCCAATGATACAAATACATGTATCTTAAATCAACTGACAGGGTACATAACAAAAATCTGAACTCTGAAAATCTCCTAGTACACAGCCTGTGAGGGAAAAAAAATCTGAAATCCAAAACAAAAAATTCTGAAATCAGATAAAAATCACAGGTGTACATTATGTAGATCTGATGTTTTTTACAGTAGGCCTATGTCTGCACCAAATAAAAATCAAGAGCTAAATGTATGCAAACCTTATTCATCCATTTTTTTCCCAGATAATTTGCTATCCATCCAAGGGCAATTTGTAATTACTGGCAATATTTTAAAAAATGTCACCAACTGAACATAAAACCGAACATGTAGCCTACACGTGTCTACAATAAAAAGAAAATCCAAATAATATCCATAGGCCTACAACAGTACGTTAGGATAGGCCCCATTTATTTGGAATTTACTGTCAGAATGGCAGGATAGCGCACATGAATCATTCAATGAATGAACAACTTCATTTCATTCAAGCAGGGTTCATTCTGAGAAGTCAAGGAAGGCATTTTACAGGTTTAGACAATAGGCCTCCTGTGCATATGAACCAAGGCAATGGTGACTGCAAAGAGGCAATTACAGTGTTAACTGCTTCCATTCATGCCATTACACATTAGTTCCAGCCCTGGCACCCAGACAAAGAAGCCGTTTAGAATGTCAGGTCATTTCTTTAGTTGATGCCTGACGGGCCAATTGCATTAGTTTCCCACTTTTATTATAATATATCACTGTAGAGCAGAAAGTTAAATACATACATAGGCCTACATGTAGGCCTAGTAGAAAATGTTTTTAGTTCCTCTTTTTCCCTTTTCCTTTCCCCATGTACTTTCAAATTTTCCATACAAGTTGCATCAGTGCATCTTGCTAATCAAACAGGCGTGACACATACCATTCAGTGTTTATTTTCTGAATCAAGACTCAACATGCTCAATGCAATTCATTCCCACTGAACTGTAGACATTGTAAACATGCCATGTTTGTGAGTGATCAATTTCTCTTTTCATGGTAAAAAAAATCTTTTCTGTCTGCACCCAAATGTTTGAAGACCAGCTTGGGTAATTTCTTCCTGAATTACATGTAAGCATGATACTCTACACTATAGTACTATAGGACATAATGTCAGCAATGAGGTATAGTACAGGTCTGACAAAAGTAAAAATTACAATGTATGTAGGGCCTACAATATAAACAATTTTCATGTGTAACTGGGCCCAATTTCACGGCCCTGCTTAACACAAAAAATTTGCAAACCATGAAATTTCTGTCAATAATAAAAACAGGATTAACAACCAAATTTTCATGTGTTGTTTATCAAGTACGTGTCACTTGTGATTGTTCTTTGGCTGTTGTTCGCTGACCATGAATATCAAATTGAAATTTTAATGGTGGTTTGTTTTCTTTCAAGAGCATATATGGGCTTTAGTTAGAAGCAATTTTTGTGGTGCTTTAACAGCCCCATGAAATTGGCCCCAAGTAATTGGGTCCACTATATTTTATGATTTTATGGGGTCAGTGCTGCAAAATCTGACCGGCGCCCACAATCTAGGGTAGGACCACCGTCAAACAACTGGCAATGGCAAGCTAGCATTGACTAGTGTCCATGTAGGATCAGCCGCTTTAGTGTGTCCAAATTTGAAAGATGATTAATGTAACATGTCCTTAAAGTTTAATTGTACATAAATCTATGCACATTTTACATTATAAAACAGGGTATATAAATTTAAACAAACAACATTAAAAAATGTTCACCAAAAAGTGTATTTCATCCAAAATACACATTCTAGTAACAGCTCTTTAAAGCCTTAGCCATACAATGTGCAAATTTAATCAAACAAACTAAATTTAAGGAAAAAAGTTGTTGATTAATAGCATCATGATAGCGATGTCAATGTTGCTGGTACTGGTACTAGCTACACTTCATCACATGACATTGATCACCTCTTTTCCTTATCTGTTTATAATAATAAAAAAAATATGCCGTTTTATGGCATTTATGTTTTAAAAGCTCTTTTAGGGTATTTCTCATTAATAAATCTAACATTACTTACTAACAATGGGCACGGCTGCAGATCAAATTCAATTTCAAAAGTCATTTCTTCATTTATTTCTTCAATTAGGCCTAATTCAGGCAAGTTCAGGCTTCATAACGACCACAAAGATTTAATTGAAAGGAAAGAAACCATCGCTCAAATCAAAAGATTTGTACCTTGAAACAAAATTACTAAGCCTCAGGAAGTTAGGAGGCTGGCACATTTACTTAGGCCATGTAATATGATGTAGGCTACCCTTTAAGTTCAACTTCAGTTCTAGTTGCGATGATCGTAACCCTTAGAGGTCTGACATGGGGACAGGGACCTTAGGGTTACGACACTTTGTTAATAAAAAGTGATCGAAACACTTTTTGGCCAAGTTCTGAAATAGAATTGTCCTTAATTTTCCACTTTCCAAAATCCCAACACAAAATCTGACTACATGGATCTGATTGGTACTTATCAATGAGTCATATAAAACCACTTTGAACATTGAAAGATCATTTTCTGCAGAAAAAATAACCCAAAACTTAACGAAGGTGTCGAGATTCCCTCCGTTCGCCGTCAATCGGCCATTTTGAATAGTGCGCAGTGTGCCATCTCGACCAAATTACGTCATGCGCAATGCCGTTTTGGCTGTTCCACCTTTCAAACTCAAACTCACAGCCCTATGGAGGGTGTTCCCAGAATAACACGTGCGCTGTGATACCGTGTACACGCATATCACATACAGTATGGAGGAGGTTTTTTTTGCCCATGTCAAGCTGCCGCTGACAATTCAAATCTTTCATCATGAACTGAAGGAAATTGCTAAGATTTTCAAATGATTTCCTTTACGAATGGTCCCGCAAACAGACAAAATGTTAGCAAGTCACAAACTCGGCGCCGCCCAATCCATGATCAAACAGAAATAAAAAGGTCATCCACCTTATCACAGATCGCGCAGTGGTCGGAATTAACGGTGGACTGCAAAATATATCCGGTCTTCAATTACACCCAAAATGATCATACCCGGTAGGACAGTAAGAACATATTCGTAAAAATATCACCGGAATATTCCATCGGAAAAACCACCATTTCTTACTGCAAATCTGTACCGAGCCGGCCGGCCGTGAGCCACCGTCCGTAACGGTGGAACGAACCCGGCCGCGATCCAAACAGGTAGCCCTTCCGACCGAGCGCAACATTCACTTCATTTCAAGCCCACGGCACGTACGTGTAACTGTACCGTGATTGAGACTTTCGCTGGTGCACGTACACAATGTACGTTTGCTTTGAAACTGTAGCTATTACTCACGCACGCGGATACCAGGCTGTCTGTCTCTGCGGTGTGATGTGGGCAATGTTTTTACGTCTTAATTTAATGCGATCGTCGTCGGTCGGTTTCGGAAGGATTTCATGAATTTTTTTTAGATTTTAAAGTATAATTATGAAAAGAGTGTTTCTACTTGGCCAATTGAACAAAATAACTGAGTGAAATTCAAGTAAGATTTATAAGCTGATGAGCCTGCGATTTGCGAATTTTTATATTTAGATCTCGCAACGATATAACGCATACATATCGTGTATTCAAAAAAAAATACACTCCATTTCTTCCTCCATGAACCGTATTTTCGCATGTGTTCGATGTCGGTGTTGGTCGGAAAAAAATCACGCCGTATACGTTTTTCTTCACCTGTCATGAGCCGCGAAAAATAAACTTAATTCGGCAGTTTCGGCACACGTATAGGGTGTTTTGAGGGGTCTGGTCAATTCTATAACCTGTAATTTTTTTTTAACCCAATACAACGAGCATGCTGTACGTGCTGCTCGGCGGCCGTACGGTTGCATATGGAGTACTATGGACACACTCACACACTGTATCATGCGAGCGCACGTGATACGAGCCCTCCATAGGGCTGTGAGTTTGAGTTTGAAAGGTGGAACAGCCAAAACGGCATTTCGCATGACGTATTTTGGTCGAGATGGCACACTGCGCACTATTCAAAATGGCCGATTGACGGCGAACGGAGGGAATCTCGACACCTTCGGTAAGTTTTGGGTCATTTTTTCTGCAGAAAATGATCTTTCAATGTTCAAAGTGGTTTTATATGACTCATTGATAAGTACCAATCAGATCCATGTAGTCAGATTTTGTGTTGGGATTTTGGAAAGTGGAAAATTAAGGACAATTCTATTTCAGAACTTGGCCAAAAAGTGTTTCGATCACTTTTTATTAACAAAGTGTCGTAACCCTAAGGTCCCTGTCCCCATGTCAGACCTAGGGTTACGATCATCGCAACTACTTCAGTTCAAGTTCATGCCCTCTGAATTCTGCTGAGTGAACTAAATTGAAATAGGCCTAACATTACAGAAAATAAATAAATAGGCCTAAAGTTAAAAGTGTTTTATTTCTCCATGCTTCAAATATAAATCATCACTGACAAGCGACATGACAAATTCGCACATATTCCACATACCAGGAATGTGACTCCTATTCCCCTGGTGACATCTGGGTTAAATTCCGCCATTTTTAGAAACCACCAAACTAACGTTAGCGAAGTAGGGCCTACAACAATACAAAATTCCACTTGTGTTTAAACATAAATAAACAGTCGTCTGACGACTATCCGATATAAAATGGGAATAAAATAGTCGAAAAAGTTACGGATCGGTGAAGAAATCACAGAAAAAACTTACGACATATGAAGGCAAAGCTTGCGTGAAGAGTTTCTATATCATCTGGGTGCGATTCATCGGTCAATTTCAGATCGCAAAGTGACGCATCTAACCATCGATCGCCTCCATTCGCCTCGTGTGTGTTGCGGTTATGATGGTTGTTTTGCCAATTCCAAGCCGACAAGTGCACAGAGAGTTTTTGAAACAAATTCCAGCCATTCACGACCGTTGTCTTACACTCGCTCTCCCAAGGGCTTTACTGTTAGGCTTTGTGATTGGTTAGCTGTGATTCAACTCTACCGTGCACAAATTCAGTGGATCTCGCATTCTCTCGCTTCATTTCTCCATTTTCTCGCGTGATCTGTCCCTAAACTGCACTCAAGATGGCGACGCTCATGTTACACGATTTTGTCAATGAAGTTCGGGTTCCGCAGGGTGGGGTCAAAATCTACAAGGATGAATGTGCCTTCTCTTTTGATAATCCGGTAAGTTACCCGTGATATATTATTGTTTTAAATTGGACGATGCCTAGTTTAGGCTAGCCTGGGGTGATTATTCGACATATTAAATTGAGCTTTGTTTTAGTTTCGTTGCCCGGTTTTCGGACAACACCGCCGCAAGTCTGCAACTTATTACGGGGTTAGTGGCGATTGTGGGTTGACGGGATCCCAAAACACATTGATTTTTTTGGATCTGAACTAACTTCTACTCCTCAAAAATGATACTTTTGACTTCCAGCAAATGTTCCTGGGTCCTTAAAAGCCTACATTGAAGAAATTTGTTAAACATTTCAGGGTTAAAATTCAATTTTCTTACGCGCTTCTTGTAAACTTTAAAACAGGCCGTCTGATCGCGTGAGGCCATTATTTTTGTCTGGTCTGGTTAGTCTAGTGCCCAGACCCAACATATCAAGAGTCCTCAAAATGTCAGAGTGGAAACCAGACTATTCTCGTGTGCGGCCGTCCGTGCAGCGGTGAAATGTTACAATCTTGGTTACCGTTTTTACCCCATAATTTCCCTCAAAAATCAAAGCCCTGCCCTCTTTCCAAAAAATTAACCTTGGTAATATAGAGGAGAAGACCAACAAAGTATATGTAGGTAAGTTACTTTTCAAAAAGAAGTTTCCTTTCCTTTATAGTTTTAGGACCCGTAAAGCTACAATCCCCGGGTTAGTGTAGTTTACACCACTCGTATTATTTTCAGTATTTATTTAGCTTCTACCATATACTAACTCACCTGAATACGTTACTTGTGGTGTCCTCTTCAATGTCTGCAAGCTTAAATTTGTGGAAAGAGGGCAGGGCTTTGATTTTTGAGGGAAATTATGGGGTAAAACGGTATAAAGGCGATGCGACATATTTTGCAGACGAAATGCTTAGCTTAGCTGTAGAAAGTCTGGTTTCCGCCCTTATTTCGATGAGCCTTGATGTGTTGGGTCTGGTACCAGACTAACTGGACCAGATCATCGGTGATTGGCTGCTGAAAAAGTTGCCTGGTAAATCCCGCTTTGTGATTGGTCGAGAGTGTCATAGACTTTACCAGAGGGAGTAAGATTATTATTTTGCACAGGTAGTTCGTGTCAAAATGGCGTAAACGCGACTGAAAAGCTGTGTTCAACTTCGCAATAAGTGGGTAAGGAAACCTTCTTTTTTCACTGGAATATTGCCAAAATATGTTCATTTTAGGGTTTACAGGACCCATGAATATTTGCTTTAAGGAACAAATCTCATTTTGGAACTGTAGAAGCTAAATAAATACTGAAAATAATACGAGTGGTGTAAACTACACTAACCCCCTTATTACTTGTGCAAGGCCAACCACGAATCAATCTGTGAATAGCGTTCTGCACTAATGACGTCACAAAATCCCCGGATGTCAGACAAACATTGTCTCACACACGTAGTGTACATGCACGCGCACGGGCACACACGTTTGCATGGTTGCAATGTTTGACTGAGATCAGGTTTTTACTTTAGCGCAAGTGCGGTGCGCTATTGGGAAGTAGGTCTTAGAATCGTGTAAAGAGGGAAGCCTGTGGCTGATATCAGCTTTTTACTACGCCACGGCAAATTCAAAGACTAAACTTAATAAATTGGCAAGAGGGCAAAGCCAAGGCATAAAAAAATTTAATAAATATGACCAAAACTTGAGCCTTATCCGTGGCAACAAATGCTGAAGCTCTGAAGGTATATCGCAAATATCATTTTTACCAAGAGAGGGCGCTTCCGCAAAGCATTGTTGGATACATCTTGGTCGATCTGTATATTCACGTGTCACAGTGCACAAAGAGAACTGACCAAAAGTAAGCATGTGATGGCGCCATTTCAACCCTTTTGCATCCCACAACTCCCCTCGGTTGCCTGCTTTTAAGTTGAAATGATACACATGGCTTATTGCTAACACTTTACACTTGACTTATGGGTTCTTTTCATTTTTGTTGAATACTTAGGAGAGTGATACAGGTCTGTACGTCTGCATGAAGACGTTTCTTGGTTTTGGCAAGGACCACGTACTCAGGCATTTTCATCGCACTGGAAGCAAAGTGTACCTTCATCTTAAAACCATCAAGAGAAAGGTAAGATTAATTAGCAATTTGTGCTCCATTGTTCCTATATGTCGGAGGTCGCTGGTTTGAATATTGTTCCAGTCAATTTTTCTTTGTTCACTTTTCAATGTAGAAGGCCAAGGTGCCAGAAGATGAAGAAGAGAAGGCCAAACCAACCAGACTTGCAATAGGTAAGGAATGGAATCGAATATGTCTTGTTTTATTACAAGAGACTGGTTTCTCCAAAATGCCCATTCATGAGCTGCCTTGCTGTGGGGTAGATACTGTAACATTAACGAGCACTGTTGTTGGCGGTGGGCTTTCAGAGCTATTGCGTGGTTGGTTGATTGCACCTCTGAGCCCGCCCATTCCGGACTGGCCTGGGAATCCAGGGTTCAGCGCAGTGTCTTGGGGCTGCGTTAGTTAAGTTCAGTTGAAGTTGTAGCCTACCTCTGAGAGGACCAAAAGTTACGCTTTCCCCACAATAATCAGTACGGAATTATAATGTAAGTACAATGGCTTACCTTTCCGCCATCTTGAATTCATGCGATTGACTCTGCTCGCGAGCAGGGTCACTGGTAGCTGAACCCCTAATGACGTAGAACCTAAACAGAGAGATCCAGGTGACCAACTCGACTGCACCTTTAACGTGCTTGTTTATAACATACTGTGAAGCCATCTTTTTCAAGAGGCCGAATGGCATAGTGCTGGCCACTTTGCATAAACATCTTGATTGTGTTATCCCTCCAACAAAGCCAGTAAAGCCTCTAGCCTGATTTTGTCTTGCTTTGATTAACCTTGATGCCAGGTGTGGAAGGAGGGTTTGACTTGGAGGACCGAAATCAGTATGAATATGAGGAAGTCAACTCAGTCGTCATCTTGCCAGACTTTGTGGTCATTCCACTACCCAACCAGGACATTCCTTTACAGGTGGGTACTCCCTCTTGTGCTTTTGCCTCCCGTTTTCTCGCCTCACTTCAGTGGATGATTGATATTGTTCTGAATACATCAATACAGAAATGAAAATGACAATCATGGGTATATTCCGTGCGTTGTGTCACCAGAAAATGAGTGGAATACATTTTGGGAGGGGGGATATTAAAGTCTGTAGGATGCTGCCTTTAAGAGCTATACTAACCCAGGGGTCGATTTCATGTAGACCCATGATAGATCGTAACTCAAGTTATGAAGTATAACCCATTGTATCCTACGACTTCTACGTGGGGCTGCAATACATCATAAGTCCTACGATTGAGAGTAAGTTACGATGAGTTTGGTGAAATCAACCCCAAGGTGCATCAGTCGAGTTTCAACATATTTGGCTTTTTCGCGGAAGCGAAAAGCCTTTGTTTTTGTTCTGTTTTTTTTTTTTGGCTTTTTCGCGCAAGCGAAAAGCCTTTGTTTTTGTTCTGTTTTTTTTTTTTTTTCTTCCTCATCTTCCGCCAAAATCCCATAGACTTAACACAGGGGTTTTCTAGACCCCACTTTGGTCATTTATAAACAGTCGATCTTAACCAAACTTGGTCTGAAGGAAGTCCATATAGGGTAGTTGTGTGCCGAAACTTTTCATAACCATGACGTCATCAGGTGTCACGTGACAGTGTCTTAAAGGGGCAAACTTCAGACATCAATTATGAACGAACCCTAAGTTTGATTGAGTTGAAACTTGGTATGTATCTAAGTCGGGAAGTGTTATATCGAAAAATATCAATGACGTCATCATGACGTCGTCAAGTGTCACGTGACAGTGTCTTAAAGGGGCAAACTTCAGACATCAATTATGAACGAACCCTAAGTTTGATTGAGTTAAAACTTGGTATGTATTTAAGTCGGGAAGTGTTATATCGAAAAATATCAATGACGTCATCATGACGTCATCAGGTGTCACGTGACAGTGTCTAAAAGGGGCAAACTTCAGACATCAATTATGAACGAACCCTAAGTTTGATTGAGTTGAAACTTGGTATGTATCTAAGTCGGGAAGTGTTATATCGAAAAATTGCAATGACGTCATCATGACGTCATTTTCTGATTTTGTATGATTTATTGACATTTTGGGTTATTAAAGTTCTTTTAACGATATCAAGTAAACAAAACAAGATATCTTTGAATGTCTTTTTGATAATTCTTAAGTATACACCATAGATGAACACTGCATAGACAAAAAATCAGTGACGTCATCATGACGTCATAAAAATTGCACTTTTTATAACACACTGTAGGAACGGTCGATCGCCTCGAAAATTGGTAGGTTGGGGAAATGGAAGTTGCGGATCGTAATGATGAAGTTACGTCACGACGGCGACATCACTTGAATTTTTATGATTTTTTAAATCTTTCTCACGCTAGCCCATTGACTTGTACAGAGCTCTGTACGTGAACATATTGGTCATAAAATGAAACATACGATTTAAACACCATTCATGCCAGGCGCGCGAAAGGTTGTTTGCCTGCTTTATATATGCCGTGTTCTCCTTCTTTTCCTTATCATAGTGGCCTACAGCGTAAATGCTGTTTTTGACAAGACAACCACGCACGCGCAACAATCTACTTAGACCGTTTTCAGATACTAGTAATGCATGAATCGGTAATCCGAG
>CAXARH010000086.1:0-22368 GCA_963971285.1 Astropecten irregularis | reverse complement strand
TCATTAAAAAGTCAAAGTAATCTAGGCCGGTATCGTTATTGGAACGTCACTTTCAAATTCTGAAATGAATGACTAAAGTACGACAGGTTTTTACACAATTTTACAAACGTATTATTTTTACTATTTTTCATTATGTTGAATAAGAAAAAAACAAGAAAAAAACTAAAACAATCCTGGTGCTTTTTTTCTCGTTTTTTTACCTCTCTTTTCACGCGATATGGCTATGCAAATTTTTCATTTGCGTACGGTACGCATTGGCCTGAACCCCCCGTACGCATGGCGTACGCATCGGTTCCAACCCCCCCCCCCCCCCCCCCCCCCACCCTTCGTGCGTACGTACTTTATGGATGGCCCCTTATGTTGATTCTGGTATAATGCAGTTCTGCGTAGCCTAGCCGGCTGGGGAAAACCCGAGCACGCAATGTACGAATTATTAACATAATGAAATGAAAAGGCAATTATACGTCATGATACTTGTTCATTTGGCGTAGGTACACCTTGCAGGCGGGGAAACGCAGTCATTGCTTTGGGAAAGAATATATACACCTGTATACCCAAACTCAGGAAGTAACATTCTCCTTCAAACTAGAACGAAGGATTGTCTTGCCCTCTTTCATAAAGCTTACAAAAGGATTCAGATATTGAAAGTTCCTGGTGTGGCCAACATGGATTTAATTGATACCAGCGAAGATGCTGCTGCCGTGACGGAGCCAAGAGGCAGGAAAAGGTAAATGTGGTGACTTTGTTAGTAAAGTAACGGTCACGGTGGTGAGAGTTGAGATTCAAGTGGTGTGTTTTTAAAATGCATTGTTGATGATGTTTTGATGTTGGTTAAAGTTACAATACAGGATTGGTAACATACCCAAACAGAAATGTTTACAAATTTAGGCCTACGTGTTACTTTCAGGGCATGAGGATAGTGCTGGTAGAGACATACCGTTAAAATATTTCCGCCTGAAATGGTATATTTATCCAGAAATTGGTCAAACAACGACCGAAAACAGTTTTGATATCGGGGAAGATCAAAACCATTCTTTATGTTTGATAAGAAAAATTGAATCGGTTTTCACTATTTTCTCGTGACTCAGATGTCCAATTGAACTCAAATTTTCACAGATTTATTATCATATAGGAAAAGTCATGTTTGATCAGACAAAGTGTGAGTGCTATTTGATTTTGTGACCTTTACCAATCATGTATTATACCTTTATTGTGCACCTGTCCAACACGTATGTATTAATCATAAAAAACCCACAAGGGAAACGGACTGGATTGATTTTAAGTCATGATAGTTTAGTTCAGTTGGTATATAAGAGCTCCGGTACGGTATTCCGGAGGTCGAAGGTTCAAATCCCGCTACAGTCAATTTGTCTGTGTTCACTTTTCAATAAATTATAAAGTTTGACACTGTGTGTAATCCTCTACAGACCTGCAGAGACTAGTCCTGACGAGGATCAAGATATCGACTCCAAGCCACCAGAAGCTAAGCTCAGCTTAAACATCCAATCCACCACGTAAGGATGAAAGCTTGTTATAAATCTCCACTAAATAGGAACCTCGTAACTTTAAATGATAAGGTTCAGAGTCAGGTTTATTTTTCATACAATGAGGAAGTTGGATCCTAGCTCTATGGTTGGATACAGTACGGAGGAAAAATTATGAGGGAACTTGAGTAGTATATATAATGGGGGTTCTGGCGCACCCGCCCATGCCCCTCGCTCGCCCGGGCGTGTTGTTGGTTGTAGCGGTCAAAAGGTCACTCTGTGGCGCGCGCCGCGTTGGTGATTGGCACTTGTCCAGCCTCGGTGTTAATCATTAACATCTACCCGGTTCGGTTTCGGTTTTTAACATACAAGGAATGTTCATGTTAAACGTTGTTTTTATTATTTTTAGTTTAATTCAAATCCCATTTTATATTAACTTAATTTTAGTTTTACAATTGCAGGGCTCCAATGGAAATCAGCTTCGGCTGTTTGGATCTACCCTGGGTAAAAAAAAAAAAAATAAATAAAAAAAAAATAATAATGTTGTAATTAAACAACATCTTAGATGAGTCAATCCCCGAGGAAGTAAAGAGGCGCCTGCTTAAGCCTCTGCTTCTAAGGGCACATCGGCCAACCATTCCTCCTCGCACGAAGAAGGAGAGGAAAAGGCAGGCTATTGTGGAGGAGTTTAACCCGATCACAAAAGTTTTCCGAACAACCCAGGACTACCAAAAGAGATACTGGAAGTGTTCCAAGAAGAGAAGAAAGACGACTTAGTCTTTCGACGACTCCTATGGGTGATAGGGAGTTTTCTGCGGGGCTTGGAGCTGAACATCCCCCAGGGGCATCCCCTCGAAGCAGACCCCATAGCTCTCCTAGAAGGTCTGCGTCCCCAGATTTGCAAGAAGCTCGAGGAAGAGATCGCGGCTCTGAAAGGGGTAAAGTTCCAGCTGGCTCTTAAGGTCCAGCTTCGGAAAGACCACCCCGATGGTTCTGAGGAGTACACAGACCCTGTGCTAAGACACAAACGGGAACCGCTTATTCAGACCAGTGAAATCAAGGAGGCACTTGACAGATCTTTTCCCGTCATCCAGGAGATCCTTGAGAAATGGACCCAAAGGGGCTCTGGGTGGGTGGTTGACAGAGTGCTGGCTCTATGGCTGAACATCACCAGATACCAGCCCCTTAGAGGAGGCTCTTACATCTCATTACCCGCAGCGGTGAAAAACAAAAAGGCTGTTATCAATGTGAAAAACCAGGATGACAACTGCCTCCGGTGGGCCTTGAGTTCTGCCATGTTTCCTGTAGAGAAAGACCCACAGAGGCCCTCTTAATACCCCACGGATGACGGTCTAAACTTCGAGGGGACCGAAGCCCCGACACCCATCTCTATGATCGAGAAGGTCGAGAGACAGAACAACCTAGCCATTAACGTCTTTGGCTGGGACAAGGGCGTTATTATCCACCGACTCAGCAAGCAGCCAGGGCCCCGCATCAACCTGCTGCTGATCGAAAAGGCGGGAAAGTTTCACTACACCTGGATCAAAGATCTGAATCGCCTCTTATACGATCAGAGCAAACACAACGAGCGTAAGCACTTTTGCGAGCGCCGTCTTCACGGTTACACCAGAGAAGACCTGCTGGAGGCCCACATGAAAGAGTGCCGCGGTATCGGGCAAACGGCGGTGGGAGTAGAGATGCCCGAAGAGGGCAAAAACAAGTTGGTATTTCAGAAACACCAAAAACAGCTCTCAGCCCCCTTTATCATCTACGCCGACTTTGAGGCCCTCACAATCAAACTCGAGGGCCTGAGCTCGAGCAACACCAGGAAGACACAACAGCACGAGGCGTGCAGCTACTGTTTCATACTTGTCCGTTGTGACGGCCAGACACAACCAACCGCGTGGAATACAGAGGTCCCAATGCAGCGAGGCACTTCCTCCGAGCGCTTAAGGAAGAGGAGCGAAAAATTAAGGCGGTGCTGGACAACCCAAAACCTATGCAAATGACGCGAGAGGACTGGAAGTCTTACAACAACGCGACAACCTGTCATGTGTGTATGAGAAATCTCATCTCATAGCGGGTGATAGAGTCCGGGACCACTGCCACATCGTCGGAAAATACAGAAGGGCAGCCCACAACGCATGCAACCTCAAATTGAGGCTGAACCCGAAGACAACGCCCATACCAGTTGTCTTTCACAACCTTCGGGGCTACGACTCCCATCTGATCATGCAGGCGATCTCGAAGGTAGAGGGGAATAAGGTATCGTGTATCCCCAACAACACGGAGAAGTACATCTCCTTCTCCCTCGGGCAGCTCCGCTTCATCGATAGTGCGCAGTTCCTGCTAGCCCCGTTGGACAAGCTCGCGGCGGCCAACCAACCCGAAGCATTCCATATTACAACCAAGTTTGAGCCCGACGAAAAAAAGGCGAGCTGCTGCTGCGCAAGGGCATCTATCCATACGAGTATATAGACTCCTGGGAGCGGTTTGCCGAGCCAGCGCTCCCACCCAAAGAGGTATTTTACAGCAAACTCTCGGAAGAACGCATCAGCGAGGCCGATTATGCCCATGCCCAAAATGTCTGGGAGGCCTTTGGATGCCGCAACCTGGCAGACTACAGCGACCTATATTGTCGCACCGACGTCCTCTACTTCTGGCGGACATCTTTGAGACCTTTCGAAATGCCTGCGTCAGATTAGATCCCGCCAGCTACTACACGAGCCCCGGTGGATCTCGAATACCCGGAAGAGCTGCACGATGCGTACAATGCATACCCGTTCTTGCTGCCGGGGCGACGCCCACTGAGGTTGAGAAGCTGGTCCCCAACCTTCGCAATAAGGAACGCTACGTGCTTCACTACCGCAACCTACAACTATATATGTTAATGATTAAGGTTGCACCCAAGTAAATAAACTCCCATAGACAACTGTGATAAATCCTCAAACTTCAAAAATCATTTAAAAATATACAGAACTCTCACAGCTGTTCAAGTTGCACAGAAAAATGATGATGAACATGTCACCTTTCATTTTTTTTCATTTTATGGTAGGGTGACCATTTAATTTTTGAGATATACTCATTCTCAGATGACCACCCCTAAAACAAGGTATGGATCACTCCAGTCAAAGAAGCCATTTAAAAAAAAAAACATCCCTCTGCAAAGCGGCTGAAATAGACCCACTTTCTCACCCAATTGCATCACAAAATGGTCACAAATGGAAACCCAGAGTCCAGGCAGGAGGTCCAGTGCCATATTTCTTCAATCCTTCATTTCATAGCTCTCACAACTCTCTTATTTAAAATATATTGAGTGCTTAACTTTTATTCATGAGCTCGGCGGACGGAATTTGGGACTATTTACTTGGGTGCACCCTTAACACCAAGGCTGGTGCCAATCACCAACGAGTGACCTTTGGACCGCTACAACCATCGACACGCCCAGGCCAGCGAGGGGCATGGGCGGGTGCGCCAGAACCCCCATTGTGTATACTACTACTTGACACTAAATAGAATGAGGAAAAAAGACAAGAGGCAGGAGCTTGTACAAGGTCTGCCTCCTTTACATGTACAAGGAATAACTTGATTAATGGAATTTGAACCCCCGACCTCCTGCTCTCTGGTGCAAGTTGCCCATCCAGCTGCATATGGTTCATTTGAATCTATAATAATGATCAATTAATCCAAAAGAGTCTTCCTTTGTAACCGTCAACTTCATCTCTTTACGGTGGGGATGCAAGAATTATCGTTTTCGAGTCTGTGGATACAAGTTTGGTTCATGAGTGCTTCCAAACCAATGTCTCATAGCATCTTGACAAATACCTGACCAAATAAAACGGGTACGGCATATAGTTGATGTTTTATGCAATGCATATCTTATGGGCTTTTTGAAAGTTGTTAGGGTTGGTATCTTTTGCAGACTTGCAGAATCGACTGAAAGGAATGAGTATACTCTGGTGGATGAGGAAAGCCAGATCAAACCGGCCTTGGACGAGCTTCTTAAGCAGGATAGGACCCATGATGGACCGTCTTTAGCGGTCGACTGCGAGGGAGAAAACTTGAGCCGAAAAGGAAAACTCTCCCTTGTGTCGATAGGGACGAAACACCACGTGTACCTGTTTGACATCCACAAGCTGGGCTCTAAGGTCTTCGATCAGGGACTAAAGGAACTTCTGGAAGATGCAGACCGGGAGAAGCTGATGTTTGACTGCCGAGGGGATTCTGACTGTCTCTGGCATCTGTTCAAGGTGAAACTCACCAATGTTCTGGATCTGCAACTACTACAGGTAGGTTGCAATGCCGCCTATGACTTATCCAGGGTTCTAAGTGACAATATGTCTGTAAACACAGTTGAGATCAGTCAAGAAATCTGTATCAGGTCTAGCAAGCGCATTGCGCCGTAGAGATTGCTCAGATTCATGACGGATTTTATACAGATCTCACGATTCATGACAGATTTTATACAGATCTCACGACGAAAAGATATGATTAGTTTGCCCTCCTCTTTGTTTTGCAACCATACCACAGGTGATCTACCGGCAGGACGACCCTAGATACAACGACATACCAAGAGGTCATCAGCCAATGCTTAGTGGCTTCAGTAAGTGCATGCGTTTGTACGTCAATAATGACGACTTCGTGAGATCAAAAGATACCGGGTCATCATTACTGAAAAATGACAACACGATCTTCATGAAGCGCCCGCTAGATGTGACATTAATGAAGTACGCCGCGGTTGATATCCTTGGGTGTTTCCCCCTCTATGAGAAGCTGAAGGGCGCCCTCAACCTAAGCTCCAATAAGGCTAACCTAGAAAGGGGAAGTCAAATATACCTGGAGCTTTTTCGGTCTAAAGATAAACGCGATTACTCCAAATACGAGTTTAATCCGTTCCTACCATGGGGTGTCCTGGACCTTCCCAAATACAAACATGTGAATATCTATCCAGAGCAGAAATTTTGCACAGGTTGCAAACGTCATTTTGCGGTATACCATTTCCATAATCGTATCCCAAAATGCCTGGTATGTAGGAAGGTTGATTTAAAATGTAATTAAAGGTTGACTGTAATCAAAACTCATATGAAGTTAAATACATCTGTATTGTTATAAAACTCAACCTGTTTATCATTGTTTGTGCTAAAAGCTATTGCATAGGCCTATAGAGAAAGGAGGTATTTTAGACCCATAATTGAGCTGCACCCCACTTTTCGCGACGAAAAACCTTGCTTACGTCACATGCAGAACGCCATGCAGTATACTGCGATGCGAGCCTATACTAGTTCTGTATGTGACGTTACAAGCTATTGTTGCGTGGATCGGTTCCAAGGGGGACTTTTTTGAGGGGCGGGTGCATACATCCCCCAAGGGGGACTTTTTTGAGGGGCGGGGGCATACATGTATCGATTTTGTAACTGTTTCGTCAAAATTAAGCACTTACATACAAAATTTAAGTTATATTAGCAATAATTTTAAAGCACTTTCTTCCCTTTCCCAAATGTGATAACAGTAAACCTTTAATGAGGATTTTTAGCAGCCTATACATCGGTTCGGGTAAATTTCTCAGCTCATCTGAAGATTATAAAAATGTTTAGTTTGTGTTTCTTTCTTTCTGTATATTCTGTGATGTCTTTTGCCCATAATTTAATGTACTGTATTTACCTGAGCCTTTCCTTTAAAAATTGACCGTTCAGTTTATATTCGTTCAGTTTCTATTCGTGAATTAAAACACTACTGCGTTAATTAAACAGGTAATAAATTAAACAGGTAATAAATTATTTCTATAATGACATTTATACGTTTAATTTAGCTAGAGCCCACAATGAATATTACTACGAACAGTACTACAATTAGAATATTTTTAACCGGACTTTTTAAGTGGTTAGTTTGTGTAACACATTTTCTTAAACTGAGCCAATTTCAATGTGTTGTTATTAGTTGCCGAGTATAATTATGAAGATTGTATCCCAAGCAATATTGGTTAATTGGTGGTTTATTTAATTCGTCTGTAAATTCAACCTCTTTGTCTGATATTTTGAGAAAGTCAGTAATAATAGTTAGTAGTGCTTGGATTTTTATCAGGTTAAAGGTTAACCGTCCCCGATTTAATTATGTAATTCTTTGTTTACAAAACAGAAGATTCTTGTCGAGGTTTTTGTCAAATTATAGTACAAAATTTAATGACAAACAATGGAATCATGCACAGGTGTGAAAAATGATTTGAAAAAATAAACTGAAATTAAGGATGCCGGGATTAAAGGGTGCTAATTTTTCTTCTTTTCTTCACATTACTGGTATAAATAGTAACATTGGTCTGCGTCTGAATGAGGAGGGGGGTGAGGGGGGGGGGGGGGGGGGGGGGGGGGGCGTCGATTCTCACAATGTAGTTCTACATGTAGAACTATGTAGAACTTCTCTATGTAGTTTTACATACACAGTGGGTTGGGGAAAACCCGCGAGCACGCAATGTATTTTTAACAAAACAAAATGAAACCAATTGCAAACATACGTCAGGTTTTCTCTTGTTCAGTTTCACGATTATGTTCACAGTGGGGGGTAGGTGCCTATTATAACAAATTGAATAGTCTAAATTCATTGAAGTCACCGATTTGGGAAATAAATATATATAGCCAAACCTAGGAGGTATCTCATTACTCAGAGAACGAATGATTCTCTTGCTCTCGCTCATAATTTATAACTATAAAGGGAGATTTTGCAAGTTTATGGTGTGAGCAACATGGATTTAAACAAAAATTGATACCAGCAAAGATGCTGCTTCCGTGACGGAGCCAAGAGGCAGGAAAAGGTCAATGTGGTGACTTTGTTAGTATAGTAATGTCATTGTGGTGAGAGCTGCATGTTGGTGGTCATAATACGATGCTAGTGAATGGTGATGGGAATGGAGGGATGAAAGGCACCGGCGCACCCAGGATTTGGTCTTTGGGGGGGCTCAAAAAAAATTTTCTCCCACAAAACATTTTGTGACTCCCCCCCCCCCCCTCCCCTCCCCCCTCCCCTCCCCTCCTCATCCTCCTCTCCCTTTCCCTCTCCCCATTTCTTTTGTTGTTTTTTTCTCCTTTTTTTTCGTTTTTTTTTTCAGGGACCTTCTTGGGGGGGGGGGGGGGGGGGGGTGCTCAAGCCCCCCGAGCCCCCCCCCCCCGGGTGCGCCACTGACGAAAGGTCACTGTGGTGATTGAATGTGATGCAACTGATGATGATAAATGCGTACAGATTCTTGGATGTAGCTCAAGTTGTACACCTGTCCAAAACGTAATTATAACCATCATAATCAATAAATAACCACATTAATTAATAAGTCATGATAGCTCGCTGGTTCGAATCCCGCTCCAGCCAATTTCTCTGTGTTCACTTTTCAATGAATTATAACCATTGTTACTGTGTGTTATCCTCTATAGATCTGTAGAGACTAGTCCTGGCGAGGATCAAGATATCGACTCCAAGCCACCCGAAGCTAAACTCAGCTTAAACATCCAATCCACCACGTAAGGACGGCAGCTTGTTCATTTAGACCTCCACTAAATAGGAACCTTGTGACTTTAAATGATCAGGTTCATGATCAGGCTTATTTGTCATACTATCGAGGAATTAGTTGGATACAGTACGGAGGAAAAAAATATGGCGGAACTTGACATAATAGAATGAGGAAATCAGACAAGAAGCTCGGGAGCTTGTACAGGGTCTGCCTCCTTTACATGTACAAGGAATAACTTGATTAATGGAATTTGAACCCCCGACCTCCTGCTCTCTGGTGCAAGTTGCCCATCCAACTGAATGGTTAATTTGAATCTATCATAATAATCAATATTAATGCATAACACTTTTGCTTTGTAACCATCAACTTTGTCTCTTTAAGGTGGGGTGTTCAGTTACCATGAGATCTCGCCGAAAAGAAACAGTAGTATCATAAAGTATGTGGATACAAGTTTGTTTCATGAGTGCTTCCAAACCAAGCTCTCATAGCGTCTGGACAATTTGAAATACCTGACCAAATAAAACGGGTACGGCATATTTTATGCTTTACACCATGCATATCTTATGGGCTTTCTGAAAGTTGTTAGGGTTGGTATCTTTTGCAGACTTGCAGAATCGATTGAAAGGAATGAGTATACTCTGGTGGATGAGGACAGCCAAATCAAACCGGCCTTGGACGAGCTTCTTAAGCAGGATACGAGCCATGATGGACCGTCTTTAGCGGTCGACTGCGAGGGAGAAAACTTGAGCCGAAAAGGAAAACTCTCCCTTGTTTCGATAGGGACGAAAGACCACGTGTACCTGTTCGACATCCACAAGCTGGGCTCTAAGGTCTTCGACCTGGGACTTCGGGACCTTCTGGAAGATGCAGACCGGGAGAAGCTGATGTTTGACTGCCGGGGGGATTCTGACTGTCTCTGGCATCTGTTCAAGGTGAAACTCACCAATGTTCTGGATCTGCAACTATTACAGGTGGGTTGCAATGCCGCCTATGACTTATTCAGAGTCTACACTGTCAACATTTTCGGTAACATGTTGCCCAGGTACGTTGTTGCTGAAAATGTTGTCAGTGATGTACATATAGAGCAAAACGAGTTGGGTGACATATCGCAGCAACATTTCGGTAACATGTTGGCCAAATGTTGCTATAGTACACAGGGCCCAAAGTCGTGTTGCCCTAACTGGGCAACATGTTACCGAAAATGTTACCGAAATTGAAAGTGTAAACTCTGCATATATCCAGGGTTCGCAGTGACAATGGTGTCTGTAAACACAGTTGAGATCAGTCAAGAAATCTGCTCAGATTCATGACGGATTTTATACAGATCTTTTAAGACTAGACGATATGTGATTAGTTTGCCCTCCTCTTTCTTTGTTTCGCATTCATACAGATGATCTACCGGCAGGATCACCCAGACAAGCCTAGATACGTGTACGTGCAAGGTCATCAGCCAATGCTTAGTAGCTTCAGTAAGTGCATGAGTTTGTACGTCAATAATGATGACTTCGTGAGATCAAAAGATACCGGGTCATCATTACTGAAAAAATGACAACACGATCTTCATGAAGCGCCCCCTAGATGTGAAACTAATGAAATACGCAGCGGTTGATATCCTTGGGTGTTTCCCCCTATATAAGGAGCTAAAGGACGCCCTCAACCTCAGCTCTTCTAAGGCGAATTTGAAAGGGGGAAGTCAGATGTACTTGCAGTTTTTTCGGTCTAAAATCGAACGCGATTACTCAGAATACGAGTGTAATGCCTTCCTGCCATGGGGGGTCTTGAACCTTCCCAAATTCAAACACGTGAATATCTATCAAGAGCAGAAAACCTGCGCAGGTTGCAAACGTCGTTTTGCGGAATCCCATTTCCATGGTAACCGATGCCCGGTATGTAGGAAGATCGACGGAAAATGGAATTATTATTATTATTATTATTATTATTTAGTTTTATTGACCCAAGGTAGCCCCGACAGTTATAAAAAAAACCTGTTATTATAGGGGCACTGCAACATGATACATGAAGAAAATACAAACAAAAGAAGATAATACCTAAGATATTAAAGTCATATGCCTACAATGGAATTTCATGAAACAATAGCAGAAATATTACATGACAAGAAAACAAAATAACTTTCACTAAGTCACTATCTTTGCCTATTTTCCAGTATGCGGTTATGAATGAATGCTATGAGTTGTAATTACGGACTTGGCTGACCAGTTGATTCTATAGTCAACACCAACTGTCTGTACAAATAGTGGATTGACTTTCCGATTCTCGGTTCGGGTAAATTTCTCAGCTCATCTCAAGATTATTTTAAGAAATTTATATTTATTCATTGTTCATTCTCTGTGTATTTTGTGTTGTAGTTTGTGTCCAAATATTCATGATTAATTGTATTTAGCGGTGTCTTTCCAGGCATTCAATTGACCGTTCAATTTATTACCTGCTTAGTTGAATTTTCGCACTTAAATCGGTTGAATTACATTTATACAGAGGCGGTGCTAGGGGAGGGGGAGGGGGAGGGGGGGGGGGTGTCGAGGGAGGACTTTACCCACCCCACCCCAAAAAGTTGTCTAGCCCCCATAAAAAACTCTTCAAGCCTAAAAAAAACTCAAATGTTTGCTCTAGAAACCGCGACTTTTTTTTTTACTTTAGATTAGCAAATATACCACAATTAATATAATTTAGACAGTACTAGTATAACTAAATGTATTGTTTTTAACTGACCTAATGTTCATGTATATTTTGTTACAAATTGGAGCTTATCATTTCAGGGATAGTCCGTCGAAATCAAATATGAACCATTAATGTGGCCAGAGATCACGGGAAAAGAAAAAGAATATCCACAAAACTCTTTCCAACTTTATGGTTGGTATTAACACTTATACCTATCAGCTGCAGGTGTTTCAAAATACAGCATAAGTAGATGAGACTGAGATCAATTAGTGCAAACACCTGCTAGGGGCATGATGATTGTATCCCTACCGTTATTGGTTGGGAGTTTATACCTTTTTTAATTCCTCTGTAAATTTAACCTCTTCGTCTGACATCCATAACTTTTGAGAAAGTCAGTAATAATAGTTAGACAATAATGTATGCCTAGCCTGTTTCCTTGGTTTTAGCGGAGTTATACAGTATAATGTCTTCCGTTAAGTGTTTAAACCTATCATTCTGTATTCTGCTATCAATTTGTTGTTTTCCCATGGTTTTGAATCGTAGTGAGATATATAATATATATATACACATGCAATTATCGATCATTTTCTGTAGCTTAGGTTTGCAATCAAGAAGGTGAGGCTAAAAAAACTAATCGAGGGACGTGCAATGGCTTGAGGGGTGAAGGGGGTGGGGGGAGGGGTGGCAACTCTCCTAGATCCGCCACTGCTTCATAACTGAATGCAGGAATGATAACATTAAGGGACTCGCATTTTAGTTTCCCATTTTTCCCTGTAAACTTGTTTATAATGATCACATTGATAATGTGCTACAATACACAATTTGGAATAATGGCAGGATAGATAATAATACAAAATGTGGTTGTTAATCTTTAATTGGGAAAAACCAGGCTTTTGCAAACTGCAACATTCACAAAATGCATTAGAGGACCTGGCGTATGGATCCTATATAGAAGCGCGTAGTAGACTCTTCATCCATGAGAACATGTCGCTGCTTAAGCACCAAAATTTGATCAAGCACTAAAAACCTTGGTGAATAAAATCAGTATGCCAGCCAAAACTCCTTGTGAATGTTATGCTCAGCAAACAATGGCCACATACAAGTCAAAAGCAGTAAACATCACATGAACATTTGTTTGGTAATCATGTTTGATCAAGGAAGACTTTTCATGCTTAAGCAAATTTTGTGCTTAAGCAGCTCTATGAAATTGGCACCAGATAGGAACAAGGAAATTCATAATGAGATCAAATTAATGGTTGACATGCAGAGGGCGGGACTTGTTAAGGAAAGGCGTACTCCCTGTATTGGCTGACCACTTGTCAATCAAGACGGGGCTGCTATCATGCTGCAGTCGCATTTGGTACTCGATTATAGGACCTGTCGTGTCTCCATTATCGTGTCAGCACCCAGCTCATGTGCCGTCTACAAATAAATATTAAGTAAACATCTGATAAATATCTATAAGCACATAAAACCATTTAAACATTTCAACAAACATAATTATAAT
Source organism: Astropecten irregularis (assembly GCA_963971285.1). Classification (NCBI taxonomy): domain Eukaryota; kingdom Metazoa; phylum Echinodermata; class Asteroidea; order Paxillosida; family Astropectinidae; genus Astropecten; species Astropecten irregularis. The sequence continues at coordinate 9,209 of CAXARH010000086.1, read as the reverse complement.
CTCGATGTAAGCGATAGTACCTCGAGGGATCTATCTGTCTCGATTCAAATGGCAATATCTCTTGAAAAGAATAACTTAATATCACAACGCTTGATAAAATCCACATCTTCCGTCCATAATCACTTAATTATACGGAATATAATGATGTTCAAATAATCACAAATAACCTTTTATCCAAAGGAAAATAAGCAAAATGCATAATATATGAATTTGTTACCCCCACTTTTGTTCACTTAAGATCGGGGTTTAATTCTGGCATGGGCAGTCTTCAGTGGAGAGTCAGGGTGGCTTAATCGGATTAACCCAAACCCTGTGTAGCTGTGCGTTTGACCATGAAATAGGACATGGCTGGTTCCATTTACACGCAAGGGGATCAATAAGCATTATGTAACCACGAGGGGTAATAAGAAGCAGCGACTATACAAGTCATTGCAAATCATTCATTAAATTTACACACATCTTAAAAACAAAATACATGTATTTCAATCAGAGAGATGTTGGTTTCCAAATAAAGTTCAATCTTTTATTTCTTCTCAACAACATCCATCTCAGTATACAATCATGTAGGCCTAAAAATGCAAAATGTAACAAAACAAGAATCTTCAATACGGTTTTACGTATGTTACTTTCATAAAAATTTAAAGGTGTTGCAAGATGCTCAATCCTATTTCATTTCTTTGCAAGTTGAATTAATACTTCCAGGTTTCGATGATTTGTGGCTTGAAAGTACCATTTTGTTATTCTGTCAATGTCATTCATATTCTCCAACGTTTGTTGTGAACTGAAATCTGCTCAGATTACCACAAATTTAGCTTGATGGAGATTGTAATATGTTTAGAAAGACGTACATAATATAGAGTCAAATCATGGGACGTTCTGTAATCTGTGGTAACTTTATCTATCCATGTACTACTGTTTTAGTTCCAAAGTGTATATTTGAGTCCTTCGTTCATGTCCATTTTCATACGTCAAGCTCTGGTCAGTTGTCGGTGGCATGGCACGGTATAGTCCACCCATAGAGCTAGGAACAGAGCTTCTGCCTCAGAAAACCTACACAAACGAAAAGGAATAATCGATTTAAAATGGGAACAGTTCTTTAAGTTGAACATAGACATAAAACTAATAACCAAAAAAAAACCCAAACCAATTAATGATCAAACCATGATGTAGGAACTATAGAATCAATCGTTTTCCAAGCCCATCATTAATTACAATAAACAAGTACAGGTAACACATCCCACCCCCTGGTTAAAATGGTATGACCCCATGCTCACATACAATGTCATGAACATGACCGATGGCTTTGTAGCCCAAAACGTAAGTGTTTTAGGATCCAAATTTCCACTAGTTAGAGATCGATTTTCGAAATAAAAAGTTGACAGATATTTCGTTGATATCTTCCTTAAGGACTGAGTAGATTTTCAAATACTTACACGTACTGTAAATGTATAAAATCTGTCATCGAAATCAGATGACGAAAATGAGCAAGCGATTAGGAAACACGTGTAAAGCAATGGGACTTGGTCGGAGTTGGCTGAACAATGGGAGATCGATCGATGGTTGTCATTGGTCCTTTTTTTCACCTTAGAAAGGACGGTGGTTTTTTTCAACCAATCAGAAAGCTTTTTATATCACAAGAAAGGCGAGGATCTCTTCTATTCGATTCCGTTTGCCCCGGAAGAATTCGATACTCCAGTAAGAATCGGCACTTGATCTAAAATGTCTGGGGTGTCGAAAACTGCGCGCTCGCATAGGAAAACCAGCAATACTTCGCATTTTGAAACTCAAAATGACGGTGGATTTTTAATTGATAGAAAAATATAACTGACATCATTTTCTTGGCAAGGAAATGCCCTTTCCGAAACAGTTCGCCCCCAGAAAATTGCCCGCGCGGTTCTCAAACTATGAGTGAAAAACAGGTGAAAAAATGGCATTTTGACAATTGTTTTCGTTCAGGAAACGGGCGCTCGCAGCAAGATACGCTTATGTGAACACCACAAATTCATATTTCATATTGGGAATGTTTGAAAACAACACAGTCACCAGACTATTCTTTTGTGTTAACCAAATTCCATCAGTGCACTGAGAAAATAACCGTAAAATTCGCCATAAATATCCGAATACACCAACATGATAAAATTGACCATACTTACAGCCAGATCAGGCTTGGTTCCCTTAATTCCCTGGATCCCTGGCCGTTCACGACCAGTCCCGGTTTCAGTAAGGCAGCAAAACGCCGCGAAAACACGAACGCAAATTGCGATATTTTCTTCCGACGATTTTCTTCGCGGGGAACTCTCTGTTTTCGTAGTACATGACTACGGCACAGTTAAACAATATAAATAAACACGAAGGCGAAGAAACTAACAAAGGTATCCACAACTTTATTCAAATATACTCATACATATTCATTTAGAGTGCATGGTTCGCTGGAACCTTCAGTGCACCGGCTATGGAGACCAGTCGTGTGTGCTCTTGGGCATTGTCCTCTGCATGTAAGGGACACACACGCTCACGTTCAACACAAAACAAAATGTAAACATTAACCTTAATAAATATCTTGTAAACTTAAAGGAACAGAAAGAAGAAATTTACAAGAACAAGTTAGAAAACATTAGAAAAAGAGAATATTAACGGCATCAACTGTGACAATGGCTCCCCTTTTAAGAAAAAGGTATCACTTTTTTTCCAATGATGCCGGAAGATTATTTTCTAAGCCAAAAGCTTAGCTGAGCCTGCTCAGGTAGTCGGCTCCGACGTTGTCGGTTCCCTTGATTGAGACAAGCCTGTATCGGAAAGGCTGTAATGATAAGGCCCATCGCATTATGCGACTGTTCAAATGCTTCGCCTTATGTAGGTACACAAGCGACTGGTGGTCCGTCTCAAGTGTAAATTCCTTCCCTTCCAGGTAACTCTGGAAGTACCTAATTCCCCAAACTACAGCCAGACACTCCTTTTCTGTAGTTGAGTAGTTCCTTTCTCGTTGAAGAAGCTTTTTGCTGGCGTAGGCGACAGGAAATATCTCACACTCATCTTCAGACTCTTGTAGGAGAACAGCCCCGATGCCGGTATCTGATGCGTCTGTCCTTAAAACGAAAGGACGACTGACATCGGGTAGATGTAAAATCGGTTGAGTTGTCAACCTATTCTTCAAGGTGTTGAAAGCCAGTTCCTGACTTTCCTCCCAGATTATCTTATTGGGCTCCTTGGACTTAGTCTTGTCTGTGAGAGGCACAGCGATGGAAGCGAAGTTAGGAATGAATTCCTATAATATCCCGCCAGTCCTAAAAAGGAGCGGAGTTGCCGCTTGGTTTCCGGACGTGGCGCTGACTGGATTCTGCTCAGCTTGTCTGGCTGTGGCTCCAATATTCCATGACCTACAACAAGTCCTTAACAATTCCTTAGTAATTCATCGGAGAGATTAAATTACCATTGTTTATTTATTAATTTATACTAAGTGCTGAAATAAGCAGGCCTATGGTTGTATATTTGTCTTATTTCGTGATTTTCCAGTTTAAGGCCTAGAGTTATCATTTATGTATTTAGACCTAGTTTGCAGTAAGATACAGGTCTTGTGACGTATAACTACCCTGGATGACTGGCTGCTTCACGACATGGTCCTGGTTTGAAAGGAAAGGAAAGCCAGAAGGGAAAACAAAGGAAAGCTATTGTCATTATAAATAATGCCTCAGTCTAAATAAATGCTGCTTTCAATTATATTCCTATTACCGTTCTATATTATTCCAAGCAATAGTTCCATTTCTTCTCAGAGTATTTGTAGATTTGTAGCAAAATAGTCCCACAAGAGAAAATTCGACCCTGGACTTTTAAGGAAGACTGGCGTGAATTTGGAGTAAACATGGACCGATTACTGGAGAAAGTATTTCCCCTTTTTATAATCATCATGTTTGTGCAGTTTATGCATGAACAGATCCTTTATGTTGATTCTGGTATAATGCAGTTCTGAGCAGCCAGCTAGGATGGGAAAAACCCGAGCACGCAATGTACGTACATGTATTATTAACATCATGCATGAAATGAAAGGCAAACATACGTCATTATACCTGTACAATGGTATACAAGTCAATGTCAAAGTTTTCTCTGGTTCAGTTTCACTGCGATTCTGTTCACAGTAGGCGTGGGCACACCTTGCAAGCGGGGAAACGCAGTCATTGCTTTGGAAAAGAATATACACCTGTTTACCCAAACTCAGGAAGTACACTCCTATATCCCCTTCAAACTAGAACGAAGGATTGTCTTGCTGCTGCCATGGGAAGAAAAGAAAAGCCACGAAAAGGTAAATGTGGTGACTTTGTTAGTATAGTGATGTCACTGTGGTGAGAGTTGAGATGCAAGAGGTGTGTTTTTTAAATGCATTGTTGAAGATTTGTTGATGTTGGTTAAAGTTACAGTACAGGATAGGTAACATAAAATTACATCCAAACTGAAATGAAGAGATTTACGTATAACTTTCTGGGTATGAAGATGGTGCTGTAGAAACATGAACAGTTTTGATCTCGGGGTAAGATCAAAACCATTCTTTATGTTTGATAAGAAAAGTTGAGTCGGGTTTTCGCTATTTTCTCGAGACTCAGATGTCCGGTTGAGCTCATATTTTCACAGGGTTATTATTTCATGTAGGGCCTACATGTTTGATTAGACAAAGTATGAGTGCTATTTTGTGACCTTTACCAATCATGTATTATACCTTTATTGTGCACCTGTCCAACACGTATGTATTAATCATTAAATAACCACAAGGGAAACTGACTGGATTAATTTTAAGTCATGATAGTTCAGTTGGTAAGAACTCCGGTACGGTATTCCGGAGGTCGCTGGTTCGAATCCCGCTCCAGTCAATTTGCCTGTGTTCACTTTTCAATGTCTTATAACAATTGTCACTGTGTGTTATCCTCTACAGACCAGCAGAAACTAGTCCTGACGAGGATCATGATATCGACTCCAGGCCACCAGAAGCTAAACGCAGCTCAAACATCCAATCCACCACGTAAGGATGGTAGCTTGTTATAAATCTCCACTCAATAGGAACCTCGTAACTTTAAATGATAAGGTTCAGAGTCAGGTTTATTTTTCAATGATTTATAACAATTGTTACTGTGTGTAATCCTCTATAGACCTGCAGAAACTAGTCCTGACGAGGATCAAGATATCGACTCCAGGCCACCCGAAGCTACACTCAGCTCAAACATCCAATCCACCACGTAAGGATGATAGCTTGTTATAAATCTCCACTCAATAGGAACCTCGTAACTTTAAATGATAAGGTTCAGGGTCAGGTTTATTTTTCATACAATGATGAAGTTGGATACAGTACGGAGGAGAAAATTATGACGGAACTTGACATAATAGAATGAGAAAATCAGACAAGGAAGCTCGGGAGCTTGTACAGGGTCTGCCTCCTTTACACGTACAAGGAATAACTTAGATGATGGAATTTGAACCCCCGACCTCCTGCTCTCTGGTGCAAGTAGCCCATCCAGCTACATGGTTAATTTGAATCTATAATAATGATTATTAATCCATAAGAGTCTTGCTTTGTAACCATCAACTTCATCTCTTTACGGTGGGGGTGCAAGAATGATCGTTTTCGGTGTCAGTTACCATGACATCACGAGCGTGATGAGCGCGACGAAGAGAAACAATATAAGTATCATAAAGTCTGTGGATACAAGTTTGTTTCACGAGTGCTTCCAAACCAATGTCTCATAGCATCTTGACAAATACCTGACAGAATAAAACGGGTACGGCATATTGATGTTTTACACCATGCATATCTTATGGGCTTTCTGAAAGTTGTTAGGGTTGGTATCTTTTGCAGACTTGCAGCATCGACTGAAAGGAATGAGTATACTCTGGTGGATGAGGAAAGCAAAATTCACCGGCCTTAGACGAGCTTCTTGAGCAGGACACCAACCCCGATGGACCGTCCTTAGCGGTCAAATGCAAGGCCGGAGAAAGCTTGAGCCGAAAGGGAACACTCTCCCTTGTGTCTATAGGAACGAAAGACCACGTGTATCTGTTCGATATCCAGAAGCTTGGCTCTAATGTCTTCGATCTGGACTACGGCAACTTCTGGAGATGCAGACCGGAAGAAGCTGATGTTTGACTGCCGGGGAGGATTCTGACTGCCTCTGGCATCTGTTCGAGGTGAAACTCACCAATGTGCTGGATCTACAACTGCTACAGGTAAGTTGCAATGCCACATATGACTTATTCAGTGTACACTGTCAACATTATCGGTAACATGTTGCCCAGGTACATTGTTGCTGAAAATGTGTCAGTGTACACTGAGCAAAACGAGTTGGGTAACATGTCGCAGCAACATCTCGATAACATGTGGCCAAATGTTGCTAGTGTACACAGGGCCCAAAGTCGTGATGCCCTAACTGGGCAACATGTTAACGAAAATGTTACCGAAATTGAAAGTGTAAACTCTGCATACATATCCAGGGTTCTCAGTGACAATGGTGTCTGTGAACACAGTTGAGATCAGTCAAGAAATCCGTATCAGGTGCAGGAAGCGCATCGCGCCGTAGAGATTACTCAGATTCATGACGGATTTTATACAGATCTCACACCGAGACGACGTGTGATTAGTTTGCCCTCCTCCTTTTTTGTTTTGCATTCATACAGATGATCTACAAGCAGGACCAACCAGACAAGCCTAGATGGGTGGACGTGGAAGGTTATCAGCCAATGCTTCGTAGCTTCAGTGAGTGCATGAGACAGTACGTCAAAAAGGGCGACTTCAGAGAAATGATCCCGAGTATGCCTTACTGAATGATGGCAAAAACGATCATGGAGCGCCCCCTAGATGAGAATTAATGAAGTACGCGCGGTTGATATCCTTGGGTGTTTTTCCCTCTATGAGAAGCTAAAGGGCGCCCTCAACCTCAGCTCTGCTAAGGCGAACCTGAAAACGGGAAGTCAAATATACCTGGATCTTTTTCGGTCCAAAGACGAACGTGATTACTCCATATACGAGCGTAATGGCTTCCTGCCTTGGGGGGTCCTGACCTTCCCAAATACAACCACGTGAACTTCTATCGAAAGCAGAAAACTTGCAAGGTTGCAAACGTCGTTTTGCGACATCCATTTCCATGGTGACCCAAAATGCCCGGTATGTATGAAGGTTGAGGTAAAATGTTATTACCCTCTGGAAAGCTGAAAAGGGCTGGAGTAAATCAAAAAGATCTACTGTCAATTTACTTGTCAGTAAATAGACCTGTCTTAGATACGCCTGCCAGGTATGGCACAGTAGCTGCCCAATTATTTGAGTAACAAGATTGAAGTGATTCAAAAGAGGGCTATGAGATGCATTTACCCAGGTCAGTGTTATGAGAGTATATTATCAATCTGATTGGTATCAAATCATTGCATGAGAGACGAACCGAACTGTGTTCGTCTTATTTTGATAAACTTCGCAACCCCAACCATAATTGCATTACTTACTTCCCCCTCCCGCGATGTATCATATAGGTTAAGGTCGGTGAAGGAATTCACACTTCCCCGCACCCGCACAAACAGATTCAAGAACTCTTTTATTCCATGGTGCCTTTTTAACCAGTAGCTTTTCTTGCTTTTACAGTGTAACCATGCGTTGGGTTGTAATTTGAATGTGAGTGACATTTGTTTGTCTGGATTTTATGCAATGTTTTCTATTTAAAGTTTACCTTTTTAGTTCTGGTTAGTCGCTTTTTGTTGTCTGCTTAGATTTTTAGGGATAGTTTTAACTCATGTCTACTCTTAAATTTTCACTTTCTGTTCTTGGTAGAATTTTAAATTTTATCTGACTTTTTTAATGTAATGTATTTGAAGTTGTAAGTGAATCCAACCCTAATGGTTGCTAAAAATTTAATAAAATCTCTCTTCATTATGAGGCTTTTTAGCCGCTTATTGAGCGGATTGATTTTTCAATTCTCGGTTCGAGTAAATTTCTCAGCTCATTTCAAGATTATAGAAAATGTCTAGGTTGTGTTTTTTCTTTCTGTATATTCTGTGTTGTCTTTTTGCCCATAATTTAATGTACTGTATTTACCTGAGTCTTTCCTTTAAAAATTGACCGTTAACTTTAGATTTGTGAATTAAACAGGTAATAAATTATATCTATAATTACATGTATACCTTTAATTTAGCTAGATCTCACTATGAATATTACTACGAACAGTACTACAATTAGAATATTTTTAACCGGACTTTTTAAGTGCTTAGTTTGTGTAACACATTTTCTTAAACCTGAGCAATTTCCATGTGTTATTATTAGTTGCTGAGTATAATTATGACGATTGTATCCCAAGCATTATGGTTAATTGGTGGTTTATTAATTCGTCTGTAAATTCAACCTCTTGTCTAATATTTTGAGAAAGTCAGTAATAATAGTTAGTAGTGCTTGGATTTTTATCAGGTTAAAGGTTAACCGTCCCCGATTTAGTTATCCGGTTACACACGTCGCTAACCGTTAACTGAAACGAAAAGGAAACAAAATGGACGAACCTTTGGCTCATGCTCAAATCCCAAAGAGTGTAAACTAAAATTTCAGTCAGTTATTTTGTCCATTTTGCAAGTAGAAACACGCTTTTCACATACCGCACTGTGTACTTGATCTAAATGCTTGATCTAAAGAATAACATCGTAAAAAGCTGAAAGCGACCTCACATTGAAGAAGACGTATAAACATGTACCATAAATCATACACGTTGCACGTGATACATTGGTTAACCGTTAATCTGATATTTTTTGCAATCAGTAAGCGGATATGAAATTAGCCGATTTTGCCAGCGCTAATAGTTAGAATTTTAACGCAATCGGTTTCCTTTCTTTCAGCAGAGTTATATAATTTGTTTCCGTTGAGGTGTTTTAAACCTATTATTCTGTTTTCTCATAATTATTACTATAATTTTGTTTCCATGATTTGCATCCGGTTGTGAGATATGGTGATATATATAATTGCAATTAGCAGTGATTTTTTTCTGTAACCTACATAGGTTTGCAATCTTTGTTTTACAAAAAAGAAGATTCTTGTCGAGGTTTTTGTCAAATTATAGTACAACATTTAATGGCAAACAATGAAATCACAGGTGTGAAAAAATAATTTGATAAATAAACTGAAATTAAGGCTGCGGTTTAAAGGGTGCTCATTTTTCTTCTTTTCTTTTCATGGTACTGGTATGAATAGTAACATTGGTCTG